>CANUIF010000002.1:0-87283 GCA_948146395.1 Fragum whitleyi
GACCTGCCTTTTCCAGCAGCAAGCCATATGCATGAACTCTGCAAGCAGGTCAGCAAGAAGATTGTAAAGATAAACAGTGATGATATGGCAGAGAAACGTGAAATTGTGACAAAACACAACATTTCTATTGGCTCAAAGGATCCAAAGCAGCTAGACCTTTCAATTGATGCTAGATATAATAGCCAGAGAATGATTTCCTCCTACAAACCAGGGCAAAGCTCATCTCAGGCATATACTATAGCGACCGAGAATCATACAGAATACAAGTTCATTGTCGCGATGTCGGTTGAAAACAAGCTCTGTATGACAGGGGCCTCCCTCAGATACAAAGGACTGGATGTATTCTGCCCTGGTGGTCATGCAGGTTGCTCTGCAGACTTAGAATACTTCACACCACACTCAGAAAGAAAAATGGCTTACAATGTGGCTGAAGACTTATACAAAGACGGGTTCTTGGTTCGAACGCTAACCACGGATGGCGACACAAAGTCTCAGCTCGGCATGCAGGACTTTTACAGAACTCTCGATGACGTGTGGAATGTGACAAGGCAGGCCGACCCGAATCATTTATCCGTTTGCCAAGAGAGGAAAGTACGTAACGTTAACTTTAGTGAAAAAATGTTCCCGTTCAATACGAAGCGTGACAGACAGACCGCACAGGGGAAGCTGGGAAATGACATAAGAATGCGGTGTAATGCTATAATTGAAGAAATGGCAAGAAGGGGACAGGGGGACATAACCAAAATGTTGAAAGACTTACCCTCAATAAGATCATCTACTGTTGACTGTTATGCTGGAAATTGTAGTAACTGTGCCAACCATTCACTTGTATGTGATGGCGTTTCAACTTGGTGGCACAATTCTAAAGTACTAGGCCCTGCAAACATAACATATCTGCGTATGACTGAGAACGACAAGGCGCTGTTGGAAGTTATTTTGCAGATGAGACTTAGTGAAGGTGCAATCTACAGTGTGAGTTCAAGGACATCCACACAGAAGTGTGAAGCATTTAATAGGGCAGCATCTGCAACCTTAAGCAAAAATATAAACTACAGCAGGACTTTCACTGGAAGACTTTCAGCCCAAATATTGCGTTCTAACAATACTCTGGACATAGCAGTCAGAAAGAAACTTTGGAAAATATCGGGCACCGGGCTTGGAGTTTGGGCCAAAAAGCGACTCCAGCAAATTTCTTTAAAAAGAATTAAGGACAAATTGTACAGAAAAACCGACACTTTTAAAAGGAACCGCCTTAGAAGAAGAGCTCTTATGGAATTTCAACACCGCGAGGTTAAGAAAAAACGAAACGTAAATGAAATACAGGACTATATTAAAGGCGTGGCAAATGATGACATACATAATTATGCGCAGACTGTCCACTAATAGTGAAATAGATGAGACAGAGATTTACGGGACCAAATCACAAATAAGATGAGATGAGACAGGATGAGACAATCTCTGTCTGGTGTAGAGCAACACCACTGATGAGGCTTGATGCTAGCCGAAACAGAGCAAATTCATACAAAAGGGGCGTTTAAGGGGCTCATGTCCCAAGGTTTAGGGGTTAATCCAAATCTTTTTTTGATGTAAATTCAAGTTGTTTACAGTTAAAAAGTCTGGTTTGGGTGATCAATGGTGCAGACAGCTTGTTATGACATCATGTGAAAAAGGCCAAAGCATTCCAATTGGAATCAAAGTACTTAAAAGGGATAAAATTGACATTTTAATATTTTTTTAAAAAAATCAAATTCAAATTTCAATTAAATTGGAAGAATATTATTAAAATCCAATTCTTGAACATATTTACTAGTGCACAGTGACATTTTGAGCCCAAAATCTATGAAAAGAACATTACAAGCGTTATTTTTGTGTGACCCCCCCATCTTGATATAGGTTACACTCCTGTCTGTTTTGGCCGTGTTAAATTATATAGTAAATTGGCACATTTTGACAGTCTGTAGCTCTTTTAAAAAACTAATTTGGGCTAAATAACTTAGTGTGGCTTAAAGAGCAATATATGTTCTTGCATATCAGCCCCAGAAAACAGTACCTTGCAGGATAACTTTTTTCACAATTTTTCATTGCGCACAACTACCCTCAAAATTCTCCTGGTACGAAAGTGTATGTCAACTCTGGTACCTCCATCAAAGGTCAGGCTCCAAGAAAAAGTAGTTCGCAACTAAATTCATTTAATCCTATGCATGAAATGTAGCAGAGGTCTGGCACTTAGCTGAACCTCATTTCAAGCCCTTTACTGTTATTTAAACATTAAAACAGTGTGGCAAAAGGAGCATATCATTTTTTCTAACCGGACTATTTGAGGGTACAACGACCTAGGAAGTAAATTGTGACCGGAGCGGATCCTAAATATCAAACTTTTTTTTTTCAATTTTGACAAAAATGCCCCCATTTGAAGCGCATATGTATTACAACATTCCCCGTTTTTAAATTTTCCAAAAATATCACTTAGAAGAAAAATGGCAGTAGAATTAGTACAAGGCCTATATTTCTGAAATTAGGGCCAAAAAGGAGTAGTTTCAGTTTCCCTCACCTGATGGTTAGAAATTGCCATAACTTTTGTAAAAAGTCATCAATTTTCATAAAATAAAAAGTCCCTTGCAGAAAAATTACTCTTCTTCACTTTGAACCCTTTCCCAGATGTCTATGCTAAAATGAAATGCTTTAAAAAATAGCATTTAAAAAAAAAAGTGAATTTAAATTTTAAAAAAAGTTCAATTATTGTATAGAAATTTCAATACAATGAACACAAAACCTCATGAATGGGTGATTCTAAAAAATATAATATGTTTACACTAAGTTAGAGTAAAAAAACACCTAGGAAAAAGGAAAATACACTTAATTTGACAGTGTTGAAAAGGGTAAGGTGAACTGTAAATGGGCATTAGGTCTTTAGAGCAAAATAATGGTGGTGTTTATCTTTTGTCTATTATGTTAAATCTTAAGTTCTATTTTTTTTTTTACTTTTACCATTTTGATCAAAGAGGCTGCTGTATCAAAATACAAGGATATTGGTGAAACAAAGAGAATGGGCTCTAACAGGATATATCCATACAGGGGTTAGGGTTTGGAAGCTGATTATCTTAATATCAAGTGGTCACTTTGAATGCCAACCAATCCAATTAGTGCCGTCATATGACACTGACATTGCTGGGTAGGTATAAAAGAAGATGCAAAAGCCTTTCAATACCATAACCAGCTACTCATTCATTATAGAGAAATCTTAAAATAAATAAAATATTTTTTCGACATGGTCAAACGCAGCAGATCAAACTATTTTCAAAAAGGGAATACATATCATTTATTGAGAAGTAACCAACCAGGACCCTCCAGTCAAACCGGTGAAGAAAATGGTTCTATTTCAACTACCGACAACACCCTTTCTGGGGATCGCACCTATAACCTGCAACAACGTGACACAGATCAAGATGGCTTCAAGGGAAACCGTATTGTGAGCATGAGCAAGTTAGTATTTTCTATAAATCAACTGGTGAAAAGCCACAACAGGACAAGATGCAGGGCGCCTCAGATCACCTTTGCAAATGAGGTGAAAGCAGGACTTGGAATAAAACTACAATTTAAATGCAACTCATGTGGCTATCTGTCAGATTTTTTCAAAATGTATGAGGAAATTAAGGATACCAGAGGCGCGGCGGTACTCAATACGAATCTTGCTGTGGCACTGATGGATAGCCCCATGGGTGTATCCAGAGCTGAGGACTTATTCACACAACTTGACCTGCCTTTTCCAGCAGCAAGCCATATGCATGAACTCTGCAAGCAGGTCAGCAAGAAGATTGTAAAGATAAACAGTGATGATATGGCAGAGAAACGTGAAATTGTGACAAAACACAACATTTCTATTGGCTCAAAGGATCCAAAGCAGCTAGACCTTTCAATTGATGCTAGATATAATAGCCAGAGAATGATTTCCTCCTACAAACCAGGGCAAAGCTCATCTCAGGCATATACTATAGCGACCGAGAATCATACAGAATACAAGTTCATTGTCGCGATGTCGGTTGAAAACAAGCTCTGTATGACAGGGGCCTCCCTCAGATACAAAGGACTGGATGTATTCTGCCCTGGTGGTCATGCAGGTTGCTCTGCAGACTTAGAATACTTCACACCACACTCAGAAAGAAAAATGGCTTACAATGTGGCTGAAGACTTATACAAAGACGGGTTCTTGGTTCGAACGCTAACCACGGATGGCGACACAAAGTCTCAGCTCGGCATGCAGGACTTTTACAGAACTCTCGATGACGTGTGGAATGTGACAAGGCAGGCCGACCCGAATCATTTATCCGTTTGCCAAGAGAGGAAAGTACGTAACGTTAACTTTAGTGAAAAAATGTTCCCGTTCAATACGAAGCGTGACAGACAGACCGCACAGGGGAAGCTGGGAAATGACATAAGAATGCGGTGTAATGCTATAATTGAAGAAATGGCAAGAAGGGGACAGGGGGACATAACCAAAATGTTGAAAGACTTACCCTCAATAAGATCATCTACTGTTGACTGTTATGCTGGAAATTGTAGTAACTGTGCCAACCATTCACTTGTATGTGATGGCGTTTCAACTTGGTGGCACAATTCTAAAGTACTAGGCCCTGCAAACATAACATATCTGCGTATGACTGAGAACGACAAGGCGCTGTTGGAAGTTATTTTGCAGATGAGACTTAGTGAAGGTGCAATCTACAGTGTGAGTTCAAGGACATCCACACAGAAGTGTGAAGCATTTAATAGGGCAGCATCTGCAACCTTAAGCAAAAATATAAACTACAGCAGGACTTTCACTGGAAGACTTTCAGCCCAAATATTGCGTTCTAACAATACTCTGGACATAGCAGTCAGAAAGAAACTTTGGAAAATATCGGGCACCGGGCTTGGAGTTTGGGCCAAAAAGCGACTCCAGCAAATTTCTTTAAAAAGAATTAAGGACAAATTGTACAGAAAAACCGACACTTTTAAAAGGAACCGCCTTAGAAGAAGAGCTCTTATGGAATTTCAACACCGCGAGGTTAAGAAAAAACGAAACGTAAATGAAATACAGGACTATATTAAAGGCGTGGCAAATGATGACATACATAATTATGCGCAGACTGTCCACTAATAGTGAAATAGATGAGACAGAGATTTACGGGACCAAATCACAAATAAGATGAGATGAGACAGGATGAGACAATCTCTGTCTGGTGTAGAGCAACACCACTGATGAGGCTTGATGCTAGCCGAAACAGAGCAAATTCATACAAAAGGGGCGTTTAAGGGGCTCATGTCCCAAGGTTTAGGGGTTAATCCAAATCTTTTTTTGATGTAAATTCAAGTTGTTTACAGTTAAAAAGTCTGGTTTGGGTGATCAATGGTGCAGACAGCTTGTTATGACATCATGTGAAAAAGGCCAAAGCATTCCAATTGGAATCAAAGTACTTAAAAGGGATAAAATTGACATTTTAATATTTTTTTAAAAAAATCAAATTCAAATTTCAATTAAATTGGAAGAATATTATTAAAATCCAATTCTTGAACATATTTACTAGTGCACAGTGACATTTTGAGCCCAAAATCTATGAAAAGAACATTACAAGCGTTATTTTTGTGTGACCCCCCCATCTTGATATAGGTTACACTCCTGTCTGTTTTGGCCGTGTTAAATTATATAGTAAATTGGCACATTTTGACAGTCTGTAGCTCTTTTAAAAAACTAATTTGGGCTAAATAACTTAGTGTGGCTTAAAGAGCAATATATGTTCTTGCATATCAGCCCCAGAAAACAGTACCTTGCAGGATAACTTTTTTCACAATTTTTCATTGCGCACAACTACCCTCAAAATTCTCCTGGTACGAAAGTGTATGTCAACTCTGGTACCTCCATCAAAGGTCAGGCTCCAAGAAAAAGTAGTTCGCAACTAAATTCATTTAATCCTATGCATGAAATGTAGCAGAGGTCTGGCACTTAGCTGAACCTCATTTCAAGCCCTTTACTGTTATTTAAACATTAAAACAGTGTGGCAAAAGGAGCATATCATTTTTTCTAACCGGACTATTTGAGGGTACAACGACCTAGGAAGTAAATTGTGACCGGAGCGGATCCTAAATATCAAACTTTTTTTTTTCAATTTTGACAAAAATGCCCCCATTTGAAGCGCATATGTATTACAACATTCCCCGTTTTTAAATTTTCCAAAAATATCACTTAGAAGAAAAATGGCAGTAGAATTAGTACAAGGCCTATATTTCTGAAATTAGGGCCAAAAAGGAGTAGTTTCAGTTTCCCTCACCTGATGGTTAGAAATTGCCATAACTTTTGTAAAAAGTCATCAATTTTCATAAAATAAAAAGTCCCTTGCAGAAAAATTACTCTTCTTCACTTTGAACCCTTTCCCAGATGTCTATGCTAAAATGAAATGCTTTAAAAAATAGCATTTAAAAAAAAAAGTGAATTTAAATTTTAAAAAAAGTTCAATTATTGTATAGAAATTTCAATACAATGAACACAAAACCTCATGAATGGGTGATTCTAAAAAATATAATATGTTTACACTAAGTTAGAGTAAAAAAACACCTAGGAAAAAGGAAAATACACTTAATTTGACAGTGTTGAAAAGGGTAAGGTGAACTGTAAATGGGCATTAGGTCTTTAGAGCAAAATAATGGTGGTGTTTATCTTTTGTCTATTATGTTAAATCTTAAGTTCTATTTTTTTTTTTACTTTTACCATTTTGATCAAAGAGGCTGCTGTATCAAAATACAAGGATATTGGTGAAACAAAGAGAATGGGCTCTAACAGGATATATCCATACAGGGGTTAGGGTTTGGAAGCTGATTATCTTAATATCAAGTGGTCACTTTGAATGCCAACCAATCCAATTAGTGCCGTCATATGACACTGACATTGCTGGGTAGGTATAAAAGAAGATGCAAAAGCCTTTCAATACCATAACCAGCTACTCATTCATTATAGAGAAATCTTAAAATAAATAAAATATTTTTTCGACATGGTCAAACGCAGCAGATCAAACTATTTTCAAAAAGGGAATACATATCATTTATTGAGAAGTAACCAACCAGGACCCTCCAGTCAAACCGGTGAAGAAAATGGTTCTATTTCAACTACCGACAACACCCTTTCTGGGGATCGCACCTATAACCTGCAACAACGTGACACAGATCAAGATGGCTTCAAGGGAAACCGTATTGTGAGCATGAGCAAGTTAGTATTTTCTATAAATCAACTGGTGAAAAGCCACAACAGGACAAGATGCAGGGCGCCTCAGATCACCTTTGCAAATGAGGTGAAAGCAGGACTTGGAATAAAACTACAATTTAAATGCAACTCATGTGGCTATCTGTCAGATTTTTTCAAAATGTATGAGGAAATTAAGGATACCAGAGGCGCGGCGGTACTCAATACGAATCTTGCTGTGGCACTGATGGATAGCCCCATGGGTGTATCCAGAGCTGAGGACTTATTCACACAACTTGACCTGCCTTTTCCAGCAGCAAGCCATATGCATGAACTCTGCAAGCAGGTCAGCAAGAAGATTGTAAAGATAAACAGTGATGATATGGCAGAGAAACGTGAAATTGTGACAAAACACAACATTTCTATTGGCTCAAAGGATCCAAAGCAGCTAGACCTTTCAATTGATGCTAGATATAATAGCCAGAGAATGATTTCCTCCTACAAACCAGGGCAAAGCTCATCTCAGGCATATACTATAGCGACCGAGAATCATACAGAATACAAGTTCATTGTCGCGATGTCGGTTGAAAACAAGCTCTGTATGACAGGGGCCTCCCTCAGATACAAAGGACTGGATGTATTCTGCCCTGGTGGTCATGCAGGTTGCTCTGCAGACTTAGAATACTTCACACCACACTCAGAAAGAAAAATGGCTTACAATGTGGCTGAAGACTTATACAAAGACGGGTTCTTGGTTCGAACGCTAACCACGGATGGCGACACAAAGTCTCAGCTCGGCATGCAGGACTTTTACAGAACTCTCGATGACGTGTGGAATGTGACAAGGCAGGCCGACCCGAATCATTTATCCGTTTGCCAAGAGAGGAAAGTACGTAACGTTAACTTTAGTGAAAAAATGTTCCCGTTCAATACGAAGCGTGACAGACAGACCGCACAGGGGAAGCTGGGAAATGACATAAGAATGCGGTGTAATGCTATAATTGAAGAAATGGCAAGAAGGGGACAGGGGGACATAACCAAAATGTTGAAAGACTTACCCTCAATAAGATCATCTACTGTTGACTGTTATGCTGGAAATTGTAGTAACTGTGCCAACCATTCACTTGTATGTGATGGCGTTTCAACTTGGTGGCACAATTCTAAAGTACTAGGCCCTGCAAACATAACATATCTGCGTATGACTGAGAACGACAAGGCGCTGTTGGAAGTTATTTTGCAGATGAGACTTAGTGAAGGTGCAATCTACAGTGTGAGTTCAAGGACATCCACACAGAAGTGTGAAGCATTTAATAGGGCAGCATCTGCAACCTTAAGCAAAAATATAAACTACAGCAGGACTTTCACTGGAAGACTTTCAGCCCAAATATTGCGTTCTAACAATACTCTGGACATAGCAGTCAGAAAGAAACTTTGGAAAATATCGGGCACCGGGCTTGGAGTTTGGGCCAAAAAGCGACTCCAGCAAATTTCTTTAAAAAGAATTAAGGACAAATTGTACAGAAAAACCGACACTTTTAAAAGGAACCGCCTTAGAAGAAGAGCTCTTATGGAATTTCAACACCGCGAGGTTAAGAAAAAACGAAACGTAAATGAAATACAGGACTATATTAAAGGCGTGGCAAATGATGACATACATAATTATGCGCAGACTGTCCACTAATAGTGAAATAGATGAGACAGAGATTTACGGGACCAAATCACAAATAAGATGAGATGAGACAGGATGAGACAATCTCTGTCTGGTGTAGAGCAACACCACTGATGAGGCTTGATGCTAGCCGAAACAGAGCAAATTCATACAAAAGGGGCGTTTAAGGGGCTCATGTCCCAAGGTTTAGGGGTTAATCCAAATCTTTTTTTGATGTAAATTCAAGTTGTTTACAGTTAAAAAGTCTGGTTTGGGTGATCAATGGTGCAGACAGCTTGTTATGACATCATGTGAAAAAGGCCAAAGCATTCCAATTGGAATCAAAGTACTTAAAAGGGATAAAATTGACATTTTAATATTTTTTTAAAAAAATCAAATTCAAATTTCAATTAAATTGGAAGAATATTATTAAAATCCAATTCTTGAACATATTTACTAGTGCACAGTGACATTTTGAGCCCAAAATCTATGAAAAGAACATTACAAGCGTTATTTTTGTGTGACCCCCCCATCTTGATATAGGTTACACTCCTGTCTGTTTTGGCCGTGTTAAATTATATAGTAAATTGGCACATTTTGACAGTCTGTAGCTCTTTTAAAAAACTAATTTGGGCTAAATAACTTAGTGTGGCTTAAAGAGCAATATATGTTCTTGCATATCAGCCCCAGAAAACAGTACCTTGCAGGATAACTTTTTTCACAATTTTTCATTGCGCACAACTACCCTCAAAATTCTCCTGGTACGAAAGTGTATGTCAACTCTGGTACCTCCATCAAAGGTCAGGCTCCAAGAAAAAGTAGTTCGCAACTAAATTCATTTAATCCTATGCATGAAATGTAGCAGAGGTCTGGCACTTAGCTGAACCTCATTTCAAGCCCTTTACTGTTATTTAAACATTAAAACAGTGTGGCAAAAGGAGCATATCATTTTTTCTAACCGGACTATTTGAGGGTACAACGACCTAGGAAGTAAATTGTGACCGGAGCGGATCCTAAATATCAAACTTTTTTTTTTCAATTTTGACAAAAATGCCCCCATTTGAAGCGCATATGTATTACAACATTCCCCGTTTTTAAATTTTCCAAAAATATCACTTAGAAGAAAAATGGCAGTAGAATTAGTACAAGGCCTATATTTCTGAAATTAGGGCCAAAAAGGAGTAGTTTCAGTTTCCCTCACCTGATGGTTAGAAATTGCCATAACTTTTGTAAAAAGTCATCAATTTTCATAAAATAAAAAGTCCCTTGCAGAAAAATTACTCTTCTTCACTTTGAACCCTTTCCCAGATGTCTATGCTAAAATGAAATGCTTTAAAAAATAGCATTTAAAAAAAAAAGTGAATTTAAATTTTAAAAAAAGTTCAATTATTGTATAGAAATTTCAATACAATGAACACAAAACCTCATGAATGGGTGATTCTAAAAAATATAATATGTTTACACTAAGTTAGAGTAAAAAAACACCTAGGAAAAAGGAAAATACACTTAATTTGACAGTGTTGAAAAGGGTAAGGTGAACTGTAAATGGGCATTAGGTCTTTAGAGCAAAATAATGGTGGTGTTTATCTTTTGTCTATTATGTTAAATCTTAAGTTCTATTTTTTTTTTTACTTTTACCATTTTGATCAAAGAGGCTGCTGTATCAAAATACAAGGATATTGGTGAAACAAAGAGAATGGGCTCTAACAGGATATATCCATACAGGGGTTAGGGTTTGGAAGCTGATTATCTTAATATCAAGTGGTCACTTTGAATGCCAACCAATCCAATTAGTGCCGTCATATGACACTGACATTGCTGGGTAGGTATAAAAGAAGATGCAAAAGCCTTTCAATACCATAACCAGCTACTCATTCATTATAGAGAAATCTTAAAATAAATAAAATATTTTTTCGACATGGTCAAACGCAGCAGATCAAACTATTTTCAAAAAGGGAATACATATCATTTATTGAGAAGTAACCAACCAGGACCCTCCAGTCAAACCGGTGAAGAAAATGGTTCTATTTCAACTACCGACAACACCCTTTCTGGGGATCGCACCTATAACCTGCAACAACGTGACACAGATCAAGATGGCTTCAAGGGAAACCGTATTGTGAGCATGAGCAAGTTAGTATTTTCTATAAATCAACTGGTGAAAAGCCACAACAGGACAAGATGCAGGGCGCCTCAGATCACCTTTGCAAATGAGGTGAAAGCAGGACTTGGAATAAAACTACAATTTAAATGCAACTCATGTGGCTATCTGTCAGATTTTTTCAAAATGTATGAGGAAATTAAGGATACCAGAGGCGCGGCGGTACTCAATACGAATCTTGCTGTGGCACTGATGGATAGCCCCATGGGTGTATCCAGAGCTGAGGACTTATTCACACAACTTGACCTGCCTTTTCCAGCAGCAAGCCATATGCATGAACTCTGCAAGCAGGTCAGCAAGAAGATTGTAAAGATAAACAGTGATGATATGGCAGAGAAACGTGAAATTGTGACAAAACACAACATTTCTATTGGCTCAAAGGATCCAAAGCAGCTAGACCTTTCAATTGATGCTAGATATAATAGCCAGAGAATGATTTCCTCCTACAAACCAGGGCAAAGCTCATCTCAGGCATATACTATAGCGACCGAGAATCATACAGAATACAAGTTCATTGTCGCGATGTCGGTTGAAAACAAGCTCTGTATGACAGGGGCCTCCCTCAGATACAAAGGACTGGATGTATTCTGCCCTGGTGGTCATGCAGGTTGCTCTGCAGACTTAGAATACTTCACACCACACTCAGAAAGAAAAATGGCTTACAATGTGGCTGAAGACTTATACAAAGACGGGTTCTTGGTTCGAACGCTAACCACGGATGGCGACACAAAGTCTCAGCTCGGCATGCAGGACTTTTACAGAACTCTCGATGACGTGTGGAATGTGACAAGGCAGGCCGACCCGAATCATTTATCCGTTTGCCAAGAGAGGAAAGTACGTAACGTTAACTTTAGTGAAAAAATGTTCCCGTTCAATACGAAGCGTGACAGACAGACCGCACAGGGGAAGCTGGGAAATGACATAAGAATGCGGTGTAATGCTATAATTGAAGAAATGGCAAGAAGGGGACAGGGGGACATAACCAAAATGTTGAAAGACTTACCCTCAATAAGATCATCTACTGTTGACTGTTATGCTGGAAATTGTAGTAACTGTGCCAACCATTCACTTGTATGTGATGGCGTTTCAACTTGGTGGCACAATTCTAAAGTACTAGGCCCTGCAAACATAACATATCTGCGTATGACTGAGAACGACAAGGCGCTGTTGGAAGTTATTTTGCAGATGAGACTTAGTGAAGGTGCAATCTACAGTGTGAGTTCAAGGACATCCACACAGAAGTGTGAAGCATTTAATAGGGCAGCATCTGCAACCTTAAGCAAAAATATAAACTACAGCAGGACTTTCACTGGAAGACTTTCAGCCCAAATATTGCGTTCTAACAATACTCTGGACATAGCAGTCAGAAAGAAACTTTGGAAAATATCGGGCACCGGGCTTGGAGTTTGGGCCAAAAAGCGACTCCAGCAAATTTCTTTAAAAAGAATTAAGGACAAATTGTACAGAAAAACCGACACTTTTAAAAGGAACCGCCTTAGAAGAAGAGCTCTTATGGAATTTCAACACCGCGAGGTTAAGAAAAAACGAAACGTAAATGAAATACAGGACTATATTAAAGGCGTGGCAAATGATGACATACATAATTATGCGCAGACTGTCCACTAATAGTGAAATAGATGAGACAGAGATTTACGGGACCAAATCACAAATAAGATGAGATGAGACAGGATGAGACAATCTCTGTCTGGTGTAGAGCAACACCACTGATGAGGCTTGATGCTAGCCGAAACAGAGCAAATTCATACAAAAGGGGCGTTTAAGGGGCTCATGTCCCAAGGTTTAGGGGTTAATCCAAATCTTTTTTTGATGTAAATTCAAGTTGTTTACAGTTAAAAAGTCTGGTTTGGGTGATCAATGGTGCAGACAGCTTGTTATGACATCATGTGAAAAAGGCCAAAGCATTCCAATTGGAATCAAAGTACTTAAAAGGGATAAAATTGACATTTTAATATTTTTTTAAAAAAATCAAATTCAAATTTCAATTAAATTGGAAGAATATTATTAAAATCCAATTCTTGAACATATTTACTAGTGCACAGTGACATTTTGAGCCCAAAATCTATGAAAAGAACATTACAAGCGTTATTTTTGTGTGACCCCCCCATCTTGATATAGGTTACACTCCTGTCTGTTTTGGCCGTGTTAAATTATATAGTAAATTGGCACATTTTGACAGTCTGTAGCTCTTTTAAAAAACTAATTTGGGCTAAATAACTTAGTGTGGCTTAAAGAGCAATATATGTTCTTGCATATCAGCCCCAGAAAACAGTACCTTGCAGGATAACTTTTTTCACAATTTTTCATTGCGCACAACTACCCTCAAAATTCTCCTGGTACGAAAGTGTATGTCAACTCTGGTACCTCCATCAAAGGTCAGGCTCCAAGAAAAAGTAGTTCGCAACTAAATTCATTTAATCCTATGCATGAAATGTAGCAGAGGTCTGGCACTTAGCTGAACCTCATTTCAAGCCCTTTACTGTTATTTAAACATTAAAACAGTGTGGCAAAAGGAGCATATCATTTTTTCTAACCGGACTATTTGAGGGTACAACGACCTAGGAAGTAAATTGTGACCGGAGCGGATCCACATTGTTGTTGTAGTGCTTCAGACCGACAAAACGCTAGTCAAGCGTCTGTTCGACTGAAAGATTACGTCATAGTAAACGAGTATAACTTCAAATAGTGGACGAAATCACGAAAAGGGGGCATAAATTGTTGGTTCTCTATGCTTTTGCATGGTTTTATCCACCTTTTTTGTGTACAATAAAAAGAAACAATCCCCAACCCTTACTCGCCATTAGCGGATCAGCTGTGCGCATCATAGGGGGCGTCTCAAAATAAGCAAACCAAATATTTTATGAAGATAACCGCACCGACTCTAGCTACTTATGCATTTTGATTTATTATTTTGAAGTTCTTAAAGAAAAAAAATGATAAGAAATTTTATCGATCTCAATTCTTATCTGGTTTTGATTAATTCTGAAAACATTGTATTAGATTTAGAAATGACCTATATTTAGATCATTTATCTGTTAAGCAATGTCTTTGTTTGACAGCAGTAGGTGATGAAATTTCCTAAAATTTTTGCAAATCTAGCTGTTTTTTTTTTTTTGTTTTTTTTTTTAACCAGTACATTGAAAAATCGGGATAATATTGCTTGACCATTTTCCATCTGTCTGTCTGCAAAAAAAAAAAAAAAAAAAAAAAATCCCAACATTGCCAATTTCTGCAAGGTTATTCAAGATACCATGTTCATAGTTGGTTTAATGTTAGATCTCAATAGTGCGCATCTACAGATACCAAGGTCAACCTCATGTGACGAGGTCACGAAAATGGCATTTTCTGGGGTATTCGTCTTTCACAAAAACTTTCTTTTTTTTTGCAAAAAAAGTGTTTTAAATTGTTCGTTGGGTCTAAATGTAGTTTTTTTTCCTCCAAAAATACCTTAACTAGATCTACGTCTTGAATGAAAAAGGTGGTAGTTAGGAGATTACAGAAGTATCTGGCCATAGATATCAGATTCTCTACCTATATAAATGTATGAAACCAGAGTGAAATAATGTTGAAAATTTTGAAAAATTTGCCCAAATTATAGTGTTTAGAAAAGTAATTGCTTTTGGGGTATTATTTTATCATTTTCAATCGATCTACAACTCCAATGTTTTAAAGATACTTAGATTTTTAGAAAAAAAAGAAAACAGGACTGTAAAAGAAGCCTTTGTTGCATGCCACACACAACTTCTTTAAAGATTTTATTTCATCAAGTATTTTTAAGGCCCCATCGCTTCCCACCAGTTGTCTTTAGCCTCTATCAAACTTTGATATAGTTACAGTTACATCATGAAAATAAGTTAAAGGCACTGTTGTCAACAATACCAGAAGGTTCTGCAATAGAACTGCTCTAAATAAGTGTTTAGATTCACTATGTCGCAAAACAAAATAAATGATTTGCCGCAAGGATAAGTGTAAACATATATGGATTTCTGAAAGTATACATGACGATTTGGTTGTAACAAATTACTTTTTTTCCCATGCTAATTTCTACCTAGAATAAGAAGAGTTTTTTAACAATACATGCCATCGTTGTTATTCTAAAATCTCGTCTTGACAGCTTTGATCAAACTGTAGTTACGAAGTGAAAATTTTGTCTGGTAACAGGTAGGTGGTTAGAACTGTCATTCTAGTTGCAAGTATACAAGTGAATTCTATTTCTCTCCAATGGTTTCAACTGAAAAGGTCCATATTTTCAATTTTCCATAACTGAAAAAAGTGATACTTTAAAATTCTGGTACAGTACTTATTTTTTTAAATTTCAACCAGCCCAAAATTGTGTCATGGGTAAATGGGTAGATACTGAAACAAATGATAATTTTAAGATTTGAAAAATCAGGAATTGGAAAATGAAAAATGATAGGTTTACATGTAAAATTTTGTTATAATGTTTCTTACACAGAAGGCAATTAATAGAATATTACAAATTCAAATTGATGCAGTCTAAAAAACAGTCTAAAAACGTAGTTGAAGTTTGGATTGATGAAATTTATAAAAACCTTTGGTTTTATGCATTTTTTAGATGGTTAGATCTTCAATATGTTGATTATTAGATAATTTGTGTTGTAAGAAGCTTAATAAATAAATGTCTGCTCAATGATTTCGTTTGTCCCACTCAATTAATATTGGAATGACAAAATTATTGTAAAAATCACTTCTAACGGAAGAAAACATGTTTGTTTGACAGTGATAACAGGTCAAAATCATTTTGAGACAGCCCCCAGAGTCATCTTATCACGTGATCCGCTATTGGCCAAATTGATCCGGAAATGGCTAATTTACGTCTACTACTATTTCTCGGACGATGCAACTGTTTTGATTGATTGACTGAAGGTGTATGTTGCACTTCAAAGTGTACAAATTTTATTGCCTCCTGTGACCAAAATCGGGATTCTGTCACGTTTGTTTGAAAAATAATCAACAAAGTTCTCACTAGTGATCCGCTATTGGCCAGTTGACTGTATGAGAAACAATAGAAATCCATGGTTAGGTGCTCCAGCCACTCAATATGACCACATCAGTCGAAAACAGCGTAAACCCTAATAAACCGATCAAAATCAGCGCAATGCCAAAGAAATCTGTACTAAAAATAGACTAGGATTAAACCATGTCAACTATAGAAGCAGACGATTCCAACAGAAGCCAAAATGAAGAAAGAACTCTAGGGAAGGAAAACGGAGACGAAGGAGGGTAAGGAATTGTTGTTGTTCTTCTTTTGTGAAGTATAAGAAGTTGTTTCCCCTTTTTCTCAATGCATCCCCTTGCAGGAATAGACATTGATCACATTAAACGGTTTTTTAAACAACAAATTAGAACAGCATGAAGATAATTTCAACTCCATTACTCAACTGAAAAGCTTGTAAAAAACGCTGAACATACTAATTGGTAATTAGTAAAAACGAAAATTACATCAAATTATGTATAAGCCTCTTCCTTTTTTGTCGCAAAAGTGAAAGAGTTAAAAAAAAATGTAGATTGTAACTGAAAAGGCAGTTTCTGGTTTGTTTGTCTTGAATAGCTCAGTGGATAACATGCAAAATGTAAGTGTCCAGCCTCGGTAAGCGTGGGTTTTGACCACGTGATAATCATAACAGATTTGATTTGAATTGGGGTTTTACGTCGCTTTCAACAATCTCTCAGTTATATCGCGACGACTGGAGCACCTAACGATGGATTCCTGGTATTTCTCACACCAGTACCACCACCACATCCCTTTCCTAGCCTCCAGTTGCTATTCCACATAGGTTTACGATTATCTACCCATTGGTGGAAGACAAAGATAATCATAACAGAATTTGATTGGTTGTCAGCCCTACAACTGGTAAATGACTGTTCTAGAAAAAAATCAGAGCAGTAATATTGTAACTGCTACAAAATAATTATACAGTTAACCTATTGCACGTTTCAACTCCTTTACTCAGCCGAAAATCATGTTATAAACACTGAAAATACTAACTGGTAATTACTAAAAGCAAAAATCTCTTTAAATTTTGCCTCTTCTTTATTTGTCGCAAAAGTAAATAACATAAAAAAAAGTTTGTAGATTGTGACTGAAAAGGTTGTTTCTTCGGTGTTTGAAAACACATAGTTTGGCTCAAACACATTGCTCAGCAGATAAGGGCCAAAATGTAATGTGTCCAAGTGATGCGATTACTGGAAAACGGTATACCTGATTTAAAAATTAGATTATGCACTTAGCAGGAAGTTTGCAGGAAGATGAACTTTGAAAAACAATATCTTTAAGTTTCATTCCAACTTTAAATAGCTATTTTGAGTAATCATTAACCCTTCCCATGCTGATCAAAGTATTTCCTGCTGTAGTCCTGTAGTCCTGCTTTAGCAGATAGTAATTAGATTAAGATCAGCCTGAATATATGTACTTTCCATTCTAAGCATACACTGTTTATAAGTGTAAAAATACTGGTAGAAGAAAGATTGATTGAATGGAGTTTAATGCTGCTTTCAATATAATATTTCAGTTATATGGCGGCTAAGGCACCTAACAATGGGTTCCTGGTATTTCACTCACCAGTACAACCACCACATTCTTTCCTAGCCTCCAGCTACTATCTTACATAAGTCTACGATTATCAACCCATTGGTGAGAGACAAATAGTCGGAAAGAATGAGTGCCACCTTCTGGGATCAAACCCGGGACCTCTGGATTGAGCTGGTAGAAGAAATACCGAGAGTTTATTCTTTTATGATCCAGTCACTTCATTATTACTGAAATAATGTTTACAGCAGTGGAATACTCCACTCTACTAAATTATATCAATTCCATTAAATTAATTAAGGATATATAAATTTTTATACACAGGCTCAAAAAAAATTCTGTAAATGATTCATATGCCATTCCAAACATAAAATAAGAGGGCCATAGTGGCCCTAAATTGCTCACCTGAATGAAATGTCAAAAATTGTTTAAAGTAGGTTTAGAAAGGATGAAGAATTCTGACCAAATTTCAGGTCGATTGGGCAAGAAATGATGCCTCTACACTGCTTACAAGGTTTTTTTAAGATTTGATCTCATGACCTATTTTTTTACCAAACTTGTCAGAGATTTCATCAAGATGATCATTCTGACCAAATTTCAGGTTGATCAGGCAAAAAAATATGGCTTCTAGAGTGTCTACAAGGTTTTTCTAAGATTAGACCCTGTGACCTCATTTTTGACCCAACTTGACCCAATTTCGAACTTGTCCGAAATTTCACCAAGACAACCATTCTGACCAAATTCAAGGTTGATTAGGCAATAAATATTGCTTCCAGAGTGTCTACAAGGTTTTTCTAAGATTAGACCCTGTGACCTCATTTTTGACCCCACTTGACCCAATTTCGAACTTGTCCATTCTGACCAAATTTCAGGTTGATCGGGCAAAAAATGTGGCCTCTAGAGTGTCTACAAGGTAATTGTTGACGACACAAGACACACAACACATGACGGACGACGGACATCACTCGACAACAAAAGCTCATCTTGAGCACTTCGTGCTCAGGTGAGCTTAAAATGCCATCTTGGTACAGTAAATAGTGAATATTTAAACAAGAGGACCAGAATGGCCCACCTAAACCGCTCACCTAAAGTGGATCTCACCCGGGTAACTTTCTAGCAAAGTTTCATTCTCATTTGCCTAGTTGTTTAAAGATATTATTCCAAAAATTCAAAGTGAAAATAGATCCTGCCAACCCCTTGGTTATTGAGGAGAGAAGGTTTAAAGATTTCGGGCTCAAAATAAGCCCCACCCTGCCATGGTTGGCCCATAATTATGAACCAATCAGAATTAAGTTAACATTTTTTGTAGAGGGTCTCCCAAGAAACATTCTAGTAAAGTTTCTTTGAAATCGACGTAGTGCTTTAGGAGGAAATGACGTTCAAATACCTCAGGCTCAAAATAAGCCTTGCCCTGTCGAGCCCATATTTATGGGCCAATCAAAATTAAGCAAACAATTTTAAAAGAGGTTCACCAAAGGAATATTTTCATAAAGTTTCATTGAAATCGTCCTGCTGAGCCCATATTCATGGGCCAATCTAAATTTCACAATCAATATTTGTAAAGGGTCACCCAAGATGAATTCTAGTTGATTGAATGGAGTTTAACGCTGCTTTCAACATTATTTCAGTTATATCGCGGCGGCTGGAGCACCTAACAATGGATTCCTGGTATCTCTATCACCAGTACAACCACCACATTCTTTCCTAGCCATCAGCCGCTATCTCACATAGGTCTACGATTATCAACCCATTGGTGAGAGACAAATAGTTAGAAAGAATGAGTGCTGCCGTTATATCTCGGCGGCTTGAGCACCTAACAATGGTTTCCTGGTATTTCTCACACCAGTACAACCACCACATTCTTTCCTAGCCTCCAGCTACTATCTTACATAGGTCTATGATTTTCAACCCATTGGTGAGAGACAAATAATCGGAAAAAATGAGTGCCGCCGTAGGGGATCAAACCTGGGACCTCTAGAATGACAGTGCCCTGCGCTACCAACTGCGCTATGACGGTGGCTTTCCACTATATAACATATTGAGAAATGACCTCAACCCATAAAATACATATTGTTCATCAGATCACAATAATTTTTGGTAAACTGATAATGGGTGACCCATAGATCATACCGATGAAGTCTAATTGATATCCATCCATTGTTTCCTAAAACAAGAGGACCATGATGGTCACCTGAGTAAGTAAACTCAACCATGTCCACCATGTTATAAATACCAGAGATTGTCTTATGTACATTTAGGTTGGATTTAAAAAGAAACAAACTTTAATTTCCTACTACTGCGATTTGATTTTATTTTTAATTGCAAACAAAGTTATTGATGGAATTTAATTCTTTTGACAAGTTTAGTAGACCTTAACCCTAAGAATATCCCTGTCAGGTTTAAGATATGCCCAACAGTTTAGGCGAAGATTAACCTTCTCTGAGATTTTTGGTGAAATTAAAATTCTTTCAACAACTTTTGAAGAACTTCACCCAAGAAACATCCCTGCCAAGTTTCAGCTTGATTGGCCTAGTGGTTTAGGAGGAGATTTTTCTCTAGGATTTTGGCCATTTTCCGCCACTTTTCAACCTTTCCGTTTCCATGGAAACCAGAGTTTTGGGTGAATTTGAATTACTTTATAACTTTTGAAGAGCTTCACCAAAGAAACATCTCTGCCAAGTTTCAGCTTGATTTAGGCTCAGTGGTTTAGGAGGAGATTTTTCTCTAGGATTTTGGCCATTTTTCCGCCACTTTTCAACCTTTCCGTTTCCATGGAAACCAGAGTTTTTGGTGAATTTGAATTACTTTATAACTTTTGAAGAGCTTCACCAAAGGAACATCTCTGCCAAGTTTCAGCTTGATTCAGGCTTAGTGGTTTAGGAGGAGAAGATGTTTAAAGAAACTGTTGACGGACAGATGGAGGGACAGACAGATTGACAGACGGACGGACGATGGACAACATGAGATCACAATAGCTCACCTTGAGCACTTTGTGCTCAGGTGAGCAAAAAATGATTTTCAAAGTTTCCACTATATAACATATTGAAAAATAACCTCCGCCCATAAAAACATATTTTTCATCAGATAACAATAATTTTTGGTAGACTGATATAGGGTTTCTCAAGGATCTTTCCAGGGAAATTTGGTTGATATCCATTGGTTACATTCTGAGAAAATGATTTTCAAAATTTCCATTATAATAGAGAAACGACCTCCGCCCATAAATACATTTTTTTTCATCCCATCACAATATTTTTTGGTAGACTTATAAAGGTTCACTTAAGGATCATTCCAGTAGAATTTGGTTGATATCCATTTCGAGGCCTCAGTGCAACACTATTGTAACTACATATTTTACCGAAATGCACCTTTTTGCCTTTTTGGATTCATTGGTATCTTATACATATTTTGGTGAAATTTCGGGTCCTTTTCTTTACAATCTAAAAAGATATTCTAATTTTCCAAATTATTGTATCTCAAGTTACTTATTTCAATTGCAATACTATTGTAAGTCGACTTACAATAGTTTTGCAGTACAGAATGATGGGGATCATTCATATAAGATATTTTTTAATTCACTTTTTTCTATCTTTACAAAGTGAGAAACCACTTTGAAAATATTCTTTTAATTTCAATCATCTATATCAAACTTAAAGTACGATATAAAACTGAACAACTTTAAAGAAATCTAATTTTGACCCTACAATAATAGCTAGAAATAATGGTAACTCACAATATGCTACTTTTCTTTACTTAAATAGATAATTTCTGCCAATAGATCATTTAAATGTATAACAATTCTCTCCAAATAAATATTTTCAAGCAGGAGGCTGATGACATGGCCTGTAAGGCTCTACTAACTGAAAAAGTATATTTATGACCTGATAGATCTGTACAATAATAATAATGTTCCAGTAATATATGAAGTAGTGTGGTCCAAAAGGCTTGGAAGGTTATAAAAAAGAAAGCTTATAATCATATTAAGTTATTTTGTCTATATTATTGCACAATAATGTTGCATTTGTATGTCACACATCACATACAAAAGTTGTAAATATACAAAAGAATTTTAAAGGTCAGATCTAGTAAAGTGGTGTAAAAAAAGTCAAGCTATTGCTGACTCCCTTTTTAACAAGAGCTGTCGGAGGACAGCAAAGCTCGACTATTTCTAGTGCTGGATAGTAACAGCAAATCAATATCGACATTGGAAATTCAATAAAATTTAAGTCAAGAGAAAAGAACCTTTGTCTAGAGGCTGATATTTTGGTCACAGAAGCCTGTGCAAAGTTTAAAAGAAATATCTTTAGTAGGAACAGAAATACAACCAACATAAACCAGTTGCAGATAATAACATAACCAAGATTTTTTAGGCCAAAAAGGGTAAAAATTCCACTAAATTAAATATCAGTAATTAATCTTTTACTGTGGGCTAATATTATGGTCAAAGAAGCATGTGTAAAGTTTCCAAGCAACAGCTTTAGTAGATACAGATATAACAGATGTACATCAGTTGCACATCATAACCAAGATTTCTAAGTCCAAAAAGGGTTAAAAATCTACTAAATTCAATATCAGGGTAATGAATCTTTGTCTAGATGCTGATATTATGGTGACAGAAGCATGTGTAAAGTTTCAAAACAATAGCTTTTATAGAAACAGAAATATTACACATTAACAACATTTGCACGTAGAAACTTAACCAAGATTTTGAAGTCCGAAAAGGGTAAAAATCCACTAAATTCAATACCATACAATTGATTCTTTGTCAAAAGGCTGATATTATGATCACAGAAACATGTGCAAAGTTTCCAAGCAATAGCTTTACTAGAATAAGAGATATAACTGATTTACAACATTTGCACGTAAAAACTTAACCAAGAATTTCTAGGTCTGAAAAAGGTTAAAATTCAATAAAATTCAATATGAGAATAATTAATCTTTGTCTAGAAGCTGATATAATGGTTACAGAAGCATGTGTATAGTTTCCAAGTAAAAGCCTAGGCAGAAATAGAAATATAACTGATATGCAACATTTGCATGTAAAAACTTAACCAGGAATTTCTAAGTCTGAAAATTGTTAAAATTCGATGAAATTCAATATCAGAGCATTGAATCTTTGTCAAAAGGTTTATATTATGGTCACAGAAGCATGTGCATAGTCACAAAGCAAAAGCTTTAGTAGAAATAGAGATATTACAGATATACAACATTTGCACGTAAAAACTTAACCAGGAATTTCTAAGACCGAAAAGGGTTAAAAATCCACTAAATTCGATACCATACAATTGAATCTTTGTCAAGAGGCTGATATTATGGTCACAGAAGCATGTGCAAAGTTTCAAAGGGATAGCTTTAGTAGAAAAAGAGATATTACAGATATACAACATTTGCACTTAAAAACTTAACCAAGCATTTCTAAGTCCGAAAAGGGTTAAAATTCAACTAAATTCAATACCAGAGTAATGAATCTTTGTCTAGAGGCTGTTATTATGGTCACAGAAGCATGTGTAAAGTTTCGAAGCAATAGCTTTTATAGAAACAGAAATATTACAGATAAACAACATTTGCATGTAAAAACTTAACCAAGATTTCTAAGTCTGAAAAGCTTGTGCAAAGTTTCAAAGCAATAGCTTTGATAGAAACAGAGATTTTACACACTTGCATGTTAAAACTTAACCAAAGCATTACGCGGACGCGGACGCAGTTGCCGACGCCCGGGTGACCGGAATAGCCCCCCTATTCTTCGAATAGTCGAGCTAAAAAGTGATTGCTTTAGGTTCTATAAACAATTGTTCTTCAACCCTTATAAGCTCTTTTTGACATTAACTGTTCACACGTTTTGGAGACAATATAGACTTAGATTAGCCTGCACAGTTGTGCACTCTAATCTATGCCTAATCAAGACCCTGGGTTCATATTTGGGCTCCACCTGGGCCCAACCTTTTTTTTACATAGAATCAAGGAAGAATCTTCAAAAATCTTCTTCTCTGAAACCATAAGGCAGACAGCTTTCATATATGGTATGTAGCATCATTTAGTGGACCTCTACAAAGTTTGTTCATATCAAACCCTGGGATCATATTTGGGCTTTGCCCAGCACATCCATTTTAGCACTTCTGTGCACAAAGGTTAAAACTAGATCTGTCGCAGGGCAGACTTATACCCCCAACAAGCACTTTGTCAGAATGCAAGTGCTTTAAGTGCAGGATGTGTTTGTAACAAATTTTGAGGTCATATGCAGCATTTGCATGAAGTTTCATGATTGTAGATGGCTTGGTTCTTGAGTTAGAGTCCGGTAACGAAAATTGATCAGGCTGACTGTGACCTTGACCTTTGACCTATGTGACCCAAAAACAATAGGGCACTGCCTTGGGTCATAGGTAACATTTGTATAAAGTTTCATGATTGTAGGTCCCTTGGTTCATGGGTTAGAGTCTGGAAACGAAAAGGTCTATGGACAGACGGATGGACGGACAGACAAATGAATGGATGGATGGACAGATGGATGGATAGACAGACGAACATGGTACCTCTACGTACAAATGATAGAAATCCCTTATTCTAAGGTGTTACTAATTTTAGAAGCTATTTACCTAACTGATAACTCGTACTGTAACAAAATACCACTGGCCATAAATAAAATAAACACAGGGTCCAAGCTGACGGCTTATCAGTCTTGGTTTCAGATTACCTCAGGTGACTCTCTTGGTACAACAAGAGGATCATTTTGCCTCAAGAGCTTTTCTGATTTGATAAATGCAAAAAGAAAAAAGAGGCCCAAAAGGGCCTATATTGCTCCACCGACTTTAACATCTCTAGACTTTCATTAAACAAAGCTTACACTGACTGAACAACACTTTGAAATCTCTTTTGAAGTATTCCATACTGCTTTTTCCACATTTAAAGACCCATCAAAATTTCACGACCAGTTTAAGTAAAAGTACACCTAAGAAATATTCATGCTTAGTTTAATCAAAATTGACCCAAACAAACGGGAGGAGATGAATTTTAAATATTTAAGTGTGGAAAAAAAGGCCTCACCCTGCCACGCCCATATTTTGGTGCAATTAAAATTTCTTGAATAATTAAAGTCAAGGGTCTCCCAAGGAACATTAATGCAAAGTTTTGTTGAAATTGACCCAATGGTTTAGCGGGAAATGATTTTTAGCTCCACTGGCTGAAAGCCACTGGGGCTATTGTCATGGCGTTGTGTCCGTCGTGCGTCTGTCCGTAAACTTTTCTTTAAAAATCTTCTCCTCAGAAACTACTGGATGAATTCCAACCAAACCCCACAGGAATGATCCTTGGATGACCCTCTGTCAAAGTTGTTCAAGAGATTTTGATCCAATGAAAAACATGGATTTGGGGGCGTGGCTAATTTCCAAATATGGTAAAAAGTGAGTTTTCTCAGAGTCTAATCAATGGATACCAATTAAATTTTACATGAATGATCCTTGGGTGACCCTTTATCTATCTACAAAAAATCATTGTGATCGGATGGAAAATATGCATTTTATGAGCGGAGGTCAATTCTCTATATGTTATATAGTGGAAATTTTGAAAATCATTTTCTCAGAATGTTACTGATGGATATCAACCAAATCTCACTGGAATGATCCTTGAGTGACCTTTTATAAGTCTACAAAAAGTCATTGTTATTGGATGGTAAATATGCATTTTATGGGTGAAGGTCATTTCTCTATATGTGAAACACTTAAATTGTTGACGTCTGACGACGGACAACACCCAACGGACATTAAATGATCACAAAAGCTCACCTGAGCACATGATTGCCTTAGTCTCGGTATTAGTTTAAAGGAAGTAAAATTATAAAGTTGATAAAGTGTTTTCATACTTCTGGAAGGGTTTATTTTTATATGACTCAGTCCTCTCTCATTCCTTCTGTTTATTTGTCTTTCAATCTATCTGTCTTTCTATCAGGTAGTCATCACATTTTGTGTGTAAAACTCATCATTTGGTTTCCAACTGATTGACCTAAAACTTTCCTAAATGATTCTGTATGATTTTGGATTTTGCATCTGACCTTTTAAATTCAAATCACTATGGATAGTTATTTATGAATTGTCTGCACTTGGATCGAAAAAAGAAATCGCCTTTTACTATTTTCTGTTGGTACTTTCTTCAAGGTTATTAATCAATGTCTTTTTCAATGTCATATTCATGCAAAATATAGATTCCCTTATTGTCTATGAAATCGTTCAATTGAAAGAGATAAAGTTTATCCCAAATGATTTGCTTGTAACAAATTCATTCTCTTAGTACAGATTTAAGCAAATCCATTTAGTATGATGGTCAAGGTCGTTCTAACTGAAAATTGAGTTAAATACTCTTCCTCTCTCTCGTATTATTTTCAACATCTTTTATTGTAATGAAACTGTGTTCTCATATTTAAAATGTGTATTGCTTGCACAAAGCCTTTGCGCCTCACTGTTATCATTATCATCGAGGTAGAGTTCAGTTTTACCTCAGCTGTTTTTTGGAGAAAGTCATAGCAATTACTATAGACCTATTGTAGTTATGTTATAGATGATGTAGAATATTTTAATATTTAATGGTACCTTTGGTATAATTTACATGAAACCCGGCTAAATTTCTACAAATCGTGATACTGTACGCATTGTCAGGCGAATAGGGACAATAAGTGACAGTTTCATCCCAATCGGTCATAAATGAGGGAGGAGTTGCGTTCACATGAAATTTGACATTAAGGCCCCCTTTTCCATGCCCCAGGTGATTTTCACAAAACCTGTTTATTTTGTGCAAGGTCAGGTGACTTGGTCCATTTTGTGAAAGTTTCATTTAAGTCAGTCCATAAATAAAGGAGGAGTAGCGTTCACAAGAACATTTAAATACATGTATAGGCCCTTTTTCCATGATGCAGCTGAATCTCACCAATCCTCGATAAAGTCTGATAGGTCCAAGAAGGCGCAGTAACAGAAAATAGGCGATATTTATTAAAGGGAGGTAATAAATATCGCCTATTTTGTTCATTACCCCCCTTGATTTTCACTCAAAACTCGCTCCACACACACACATTCAATTTGATTCCATGATCATTCCAAAATAATTCATCTTGTCAATTTCACGATATTCTTATCTGTAAAGATGGTATATTTACTATAACTTAAAAAGTCGTTATTAAAAGGTTTCGGAAAAAGCTTATAATATACTGAATTCTAAACATTGTGCACTAAATTACTGTATTCGTTTTTCTTTTTGCTTAATAACAAGAATGAAAGCTGGTAGATAAAATTGATATTATGCTTTAGTAAAGACAAAGTACAAACACCAGATCAGATCTTTCTGCAAAATTTGACATTTCCTTGAAAAATCATTTAGTCATGGGGAAACTTATTTAAGATTGGTCCTCCTTGTATCAGCTGTAATTCTTAATATACAGATGTCTCACTAAGTTATCTTGTTTGTGTGGAGTTTCATGCCATTTTTGATAGTAACTTGTTGCATTTCTTTTGTTGAAGCTGGTGTACCTTTCCATATCTTCAAGTTATTCTTCACACAGACAGATGTTTTGATATGTAAATGGCACTAATGCTAGGGCTGAAGTTGTCGCAATATGAATTAAACTGTGTAAGAAATATGGAAATTATTAAATGTAAAGTTAACACTGAAAGTGAGAGAAGAATCTAGGATAAAAGACCACTGAAAAGCCAGGTTATCTCTCCACAGTAAAACTTCTCGGTGAAAGTTTATGTATGTAACTGTTAATATCTAATCAGCAGTCAAGTGTTGGCTATCAAGTTACCGTGGTGAAAAAGCTGGGAGGGGAGAGGCATGCCACTTGTTCCTATAAGTAATGGTGAAACCAATATACCCCCTCTTCTTCGTAGGTGGGGGGTATAAAAAAATCTTCTTCTCTAAAACTAGACGGTAGACAGCTTTCATATTTTGTATGTAGCATAATCTAGTAGACCCTTACCAAGTTTGTTCATATCAAGACCCTGGGATCATATATGGGCTCCACCTGGGTGCAACCCTTTTTACATAGAATCAAAGAGCAAAAAGGCATATCCTTCTTGCTCTTGGCTGAAAACATTCCATGGTATTGATCTTATGTAGGTTTATCTCCTTGTTGACATCTGCCTAGTTAATTAATGTGATGTCCCAGGTGTTAAAGAAACTCAGGTGAGCCATCTAGGACCATCATGGTCCTCTTGTTTGTTTCCTTTTTTGTGAAAATCACAATTGATTTAAATTCAGGAGGAAAAGGGTGTATCAAATTTTGATTCAGCCACTTTTCTTGTGATATTTGGGTTTAAGAATTTTTTTTATTTTGTAGAGATTGACTCCTTTGATGAAACAATCAATCTTTTAAAAAGTTGAAAAGAAACTAAAATAAATTGTGCATTAGGACCACAAAAAAGCGGTTGTAAAAAAAGAAGAACATGGCTTGATACACATTTTATTTACTAATTAAATAATCCTATGATGTTTAAAACCCAATAGAATCATTTTTCTCATGGAGACAACAGAGGATTCATTTACAAATTTTTTTATTCAGTTTATCTACTTTTTAGCTCAGCTGTTTTTAGAAAATACCAAAGTGTTGTTGGCATTGGTGATGACGTTGGCTTTGAAGTGACAAACTTAAACCTTGGTCATATCTCTGTTATTGAACATAATAATCTTAATGAAACTTGGCATGTGCTTTCACTATTACAAGAGCTACCTAGACTATCAAGGGTAAAATTCTGGAAAATTCAATTTAAAAAATTTTGCATTATCAAGCACCTGCAGAGGAGCGTTGCACCTGTAGGCAGTTCCCTTGTTTAAGATACCATATTTTCTTTTATAAAGAAGGGGATTTTAAAAACGGCCGCTTAACTAAAGAGGTTCTTTAATAGACATGATCTCTCGAGTAGGATGGACTGTAATGAAATCTTAGGACTCATCCCACTATAAATTGGAATTTAAATCAATCTTCACAAGACCCCTTTTCCTGTGAGCTTGAAATACCAAACTCATTTTTAAAGGACCCATTTTATGTATTATTGTTAACTATTTCTGTGCAGGTTTGAAGATGAGAAAATAGAGTTTTGGACTCTGCAAATATATTTCAACCAAATTTATCATATTTTCAGTAATACTGGCAAAGTTGACCAGGTTTTGAAAGGCATAATCCTTATGATGGTACACTCTTTCTTGGAAAGTTTGATGGAAATCTGATGAAAACTGTTGACTCTTTCTATTGTGACCAAAGAGAAAGTTAACAGAGTGGACAGACAGATGGAAAACACACACCATTGCTATATTTCTTCTGACCTGCCATCAATTACTATACTGAACAATAAAGGAAACATGTCATTGTTAAACCATGAAACATTAATATCCTTTCCTTTGAAATCAGAAGGTTGATTGATTGAATGGAGTTTAACGCTGCTTTCAACATTATTTCAGTTATATCGCGGCGGCTGGAGCACCTAACAATGGTTTCCTGGTATTTCTCTCACCAGTACAACCACAACATTCTTTCCTAGCCCCCAGCTACTATCTCACATAGGTTTACGATTATCAACCCATTGGTGAGAGACAAATAGTCGGAAAGAATGAGTGCCGCCGTCGGGGATCGAACCCGGGACCTCTAGATTGACAGTCCGACGCGCTACCAACTGCGCTATGACGGCGGCCCGAAATCAGAAGGTATAGTTCCGTAAGAAAGAGTGAGGTTCGAAAACCAATATCTCCTATCATTTTCAACATGGAATTGATCTTTGATCACTTACTTGAAATTGCTGGTCCATAGATAGCCTAGATATTATGTCATAAGCTTCACCCAATATGTAAATACCATGCTGATGGATTATATACTTAGCAAAAAATGAAACTTTACATACTTGTTGGTCTGTTTTGAATGACTTACAGTGGCTATAACAACTTTATTTACATGTGTTAGTTGGACTAGCTACAGAGACTAAACAGACGCAGGAATTTGCGAGATTGAATGAGTCCGAGCTAATGCGTCTGCAACTTCCGGTTTTGGTCACATACTCGTGTTGAGCTACCCAAAGTTCATTTTGAGTGATTTTTGTTTCATAGTCACACTCATTCCTTAGCATCGGCACGAAAAAACAAAATTGTTTGTACATTTTTATTGAAACGGTTATGTGACAACAATCAAATAAAGGCAGGAATCAGACTACAGGTATACATAAAGCTTGAATGTCTGTTTATAACGCCATTCTTAAGTTTGGCTACTCGTGACAGGCAATTCACATTTAAGGTAACTGCAGACAGAACATAGACGAATTTTCGACTTTCTTAAAATCTCACAATAATTTCAGAGATTTGTATTTGAAGTGCGAGAATTAGCCAACATGCAATAAAAAGGGTCTGAAGCCCGTTCATTTGACATCATGACGTCATTAAGGGGCCAACCCCTTTGTGATCCGCCAAAATCAATATTTGCAAATATTTTCTGAATTTCTCAGCCGATTTTCACCAAAAAAGTTTCATTTTGAAAGTCCAAGAACGCCCGAGCTATTCGTTTAATTCCTGTGCACATTCAAATAGAAAAATAAGCCCGAAACGCTAACTATTTCGCGAATTTTAAGATTTGACGTTCCTTTTTTCACTTCATTTTTTGTAAGTAAGTAGAAATTTCTCAAAATTTCGTCCGGTGACCTATGCTGATTTTTTGTTATTTTGTAGCGAAAAGAGTATGCTTTGCATTAATCATATAAAAATGATATGTCTTCGGGTTAGATTTTTTATTAAATTTGATTTTATGAAGTTGTTGGAACAGTTTTCGTCGGATTCGGCGTTGCACTAAAACCATCTGCACTATGCTTATTTGGCGCCAATCTCCGTGCAATAACTTATTTTAAAATATTTGAAATTTAGGTTTATCGTAAAAAATAGGGTTCAAAAGTATTAAATCTGAATGTGATTTTAAGAAATAAAAATAAAACACTTAAGTTTTATCCATTTAAAAAGACAGCTTTTGTGAACATTTGACGCGACGTTGAAAACACCTCTGATTTGCATTATCTTCGCGGAATCAAATTTTACAAAAAATCTAACCCGAAGACACATGTTTTTTATTTCAAATTTCTTCAGCGGAATGGTTTGGCAGCAACATATCTAAATTTCAACATAGGTCACCGGATAAATTTTCGAGAAAAAGGCAATATTTCCAGTTACTGTACTCGAAAATAGCAACGCAGAAGGCATTAACATTTAATACGTGACACTCAATTATTTCTCTTACACTTATATCCGCATATCAATAGAACATAAGATCCGGCGTCTTTAAACGAAGCAAATGGCGTTTTCGGGATGAAAATCAGTTTATTATTTCCGAAAAAAATGGACAATTACTGATTTTGGCCCCTAAAAAAGGGGTCGGCCCCTTGATGACGTCATGACGTCAACTCTACGTTATGAAATTCCTTTCTATGACCGAAATATGAAAGCGGGTACTTCAAAGTATAGTTTTATCGCATTAGATGTGATTTGCAGACAATTTAAAATTTGGACCTAAAATGGCCCTCTATGTGTCCACAGTTACCTTAAACATCTTGGTTTAGAACTGCCGTGCCTGGTTAGGACAGTCGGTTACGCGTCTGGTTTTCATTAATCGGGTCGTTAGTTCGACCTCTGGCTCGGCCGTCTTTCATCCCATATTTGACAAAAAGCATTGTGATAAGTGTCTTTTCTCTTACACACAATTGGCAAGTGATACGCCTAAGAGAGAATGGCAACTGGTGCCTCAGATGAAAGCTCTGGCTGTACTGTCAGAAACAACAAGAAACTATGAATAGGTACACCAGCGGTCAATTTTTAAATGGAAAACTATCGAAAGTGACCTTTAAACCCTTATTAATTAACAAAAAAATCAGTTACAACCACATGAAGTGTCGGCCGAGATGGGATAGGCCATTTTTGACGTCATGTAGAGGCCCTGTCACCATTGCATATTTTCAATTCATTACATCAAAGGAAGGATAACTGCAAGAAAAGTATGCATACACTACTCAAAAGTTCTAAGCGGCCAATCTTACCTTTCTCCATTTTTCACACAATTTCCGCTTTTATTTTGAAATGAGAACTTGTCTTTTGAACGAGTGACCATTCAGTCATCTTCCTATCCAATTGTTTTGTAAAAACATGCATCAGTAAGTCCTAAAGATGGAATTAAATGCATGTACCCTCAAATTCAAAAGTCACAAAATTGACACTTTTAAGAGAAATTTGAATTTTTCGATACTTGAAAAACGCAGAGCCTATCAATCTTTCGTAGTTATATCGGTGGTACAACGCCTGTGGACTTCTAAAATTAATAATAAATGCCAAAACTTTTTACACAATCCTTATACTAACAAGAAATGTCAAAAATACCCCACCCACCAATGTTAATTTTGAAATCGAGGGTAGGAATGGTTTGGCTAAATTATTCAATCGAAAACGGGATGATACCAAGCGACATTTATAACAAATGATCAAAAAGGCAAGTGGTCGCTTAGGAGTTTTGAGGAGTGTATTTAGCTCAGACGTTGGTCTATCATGATATTGGAACAACTCTAATCAACGTCAGGGACTTATACTCAAAACATCACCGACAATCTTGATTTCATTTCTGTGATTTTTGAAATCGACCCCTTTGTCCTTTGACCATCAATAAATAACTCATTTTACAAACATCCGGTACTGACCCTTCCGTAAAACAACGGATATTGCCTTCAAGTTTCATGTAATAGTAACATCTGTATTCTTTATGGTTTCGTAGCGATACTACAGCCCTCAGTAAGTCATGTAAAGTTTCTTTTTTTGCTTAGTAAATATTATGTTTCAGCCAGTGAACATCCCTTTGTAGCTTATCTCAGCAGACTGTGCTCAAGGTTAGCTGTTGTGATCAGTTTTGTTCTTCTTGCTGTCAGAAGTCAACAACAGTTCTTTAAACAATTCCTCTATTACCACTGGGCCAAACTTCAACTAAACTTGGAATAAAATTTTCTTTGTTGATCCTTTTTCAACTTTATTTGCAAATTTTTTATTCGTCCTCAAATGTCAGTGTAATTCATTTGATTGACCTCAATGATTGACCTTCACACTTGCAGAAGACTTTGACCAAATCATAAGCAGTTTTGTGTTTCAAATTCAATGTGCCACATTCATGAGTACTAAGTATAAACAACTTCATAATTGAGAGCTTCAAGAAAATGGGAGAGTTCAAGACTGTACAAGTTTTCAAATTCACCATTAAGGTAATGAGCTTAAAATTTGACATTTGACTCTTGACATTGAATTCACCTCATTCATTGGGAATTGATATTAAAGACATACAAACCAAATGTATTCATGGAACACTAATGCTATTGAAATGGCTGCACTTGAAATTCTGGCCTTGGTAATTGACATTGACCTTGTCTTTAAACATTTATTGTTGAAGTTTCATTCATGTCCAATATGAGCAATGTAAATAAAAGTTAAAGAAAAAAGGTTAAGTTTGCAGATTAAATTCTTAAGTTCAGTTTTGGGGATAACGGTTGAGATGTTGACCTTGACATTAATGATGTTGCCCTTCTCAAGGTCATGGATAAGTTTAAAAGGTTAAATTTGACCTTGATAATATGGACCTCCTCAGATGGGTATTGTTGTAAGTAAGATGAATTTCAAATATTATAGCATTGTATCTTAATTTAAGAAAATTTAGGGATACGTTTAGATCACAGCTTATTTTTGGTGGACGTTTACGTTCACCAGTGTTAATACCACGTTAGAACAATCCTGTCAGATGTTAAAAGGTTTTCAAAACAGTAGCGCTCACTAAGATTTAATTTATTCTTTTTCAAGAATTGTATCCGTCTGACAACCATGCATTTAACAAATGGAGTGAAATAAGGATTCTACATAACTTGTTGAAACCTCAAAGACATATTTTAAGTGCAAAATCATATGCAATTCTGAGATAGGGTGAACGTTTTGCTTGTGTAGAACTACTTTTCAGATAGAGTGAGTAATTTGCCCCTTGTTTCCCAATGGTCTATGGGAGGTCACTCATGAACTTGGTGAATGCAATTAATGGAATGGTAACCTCCCCTGACACTACTTTAGTATATGAAATTGATTGATTGAATGGAGTTTAACGCCGCTTTCAACATTATTTCAGTTATATCGCGGCAGCTGGAGCACCTAACAATGGTTTCCTGGTATTTCTCTAACCAGTACAACCACAACATCCTTTCCTAGCCTCCAGCTGCTTTCTCACTTAGGTCTACGATTATCAACCCATTGGTGAGAGACAAATAGTTGGAAAGATTATGTATATAAAACAATGGCTAATAAATCTAAATAACAGAATATACATGAATATCGATACAGCCCGTCTGTCCGTCCGTCTGTCTGTAATTCCGTCCGTCCACCCATCCGTTCTTCTGTCCCCAGTGATATCTCCATAACCCTTGGGCCAAATCAAATGAAACTTACCATGTGAACTTTCTATGATATAGTGTTGATGCTTCTGTGACGGTTTTCGGATTTAAGGCCTCGTCAAGGGAAAAGGGGACTTAGGATAAAATACAGTTTTTCTCAAATTTCTCAAAGTATTTAATGAAATTTCATATTTGAGTAGCAAATCAGATGCCCTTTACTATAAACAATTTGAAATTTACAAAAAAAAAATATATCATTGAAAAAGGGGGCTAAATGTTTGTTACCTTTACCTTAGCTTGTAAAATACAGTTATTCTTTCATTCCTCCTAGTCTTATGTTCTGAATTTGATGAAATTTGACATTTGAGTAGCAAATCGGATTCCCTTTACCATAAACTATTTAAAATTTGTGTCTAAAAATATGTCATGCAAAAAGGGGGTTTAATTTTTGTTACCTTTATGTTAGCTGTATAAGATAACACCTTATTTGAGTCCTTGCAATCTGACCACGGAGCAAATCACCGAAGGTATAATAGCTATCAACTTGAAACTTTATGGGTATATAGATCTTTTGGAGGACAAGTGCAGTGCACAAGAACTACAACTCTTGCTTACATAATTTTGGAGTTATTGCCCTTTGTTATTTTTGATACGAAGATTGTGTCTGTAGCATATCTCCTAAAGCATAAAAGCTACCAACTTGAAACTTTATGGGTGGATAGATGTCATGGAGGAGAAGTGCAATAAAAAAGAACTACAACTCCTGCTTGCATAATTTTGTAGTTATTGCCTTTTGTTATTTCTATACTAAGATATTTTTCGGAGCACATTTCCTAGAGTATAATAGCTATCAGCTTAAAACTTCATGTATGGGTAGATCTCATCGAAGAGAAATGCAGTGCACAAGAACTACATCTGTTTCTTGCATAATTTTTTAGAGTTATTGCCTTTGTTATTTTTCATACTTAGATTTTGTCTGGAGCTTATCTCCTAAAGTAAAATAGCTATCAACTTGAAACTTTATGGGTGGATAGATCTCATTCAGGAGAAGTGCAATACAAAAGAACTACAACTCTTGCTTGCATAATTTTGTAGTTATTGCCTTTTGTTATTTTTGATACTTAGATTATGTTTGGAGCATATCTCCTAAAGTAAAATAGCTATCAACTTGAAACTTTATGGGTGGATAGATGTCATGGAGGAGAAGTGCAATAAAAAAGAACTACAACTCTTGCTTGCATAATTTTGTAGTTTTTGCCTTTTGTTACTTTTGATACTTAGATTATGCTTGAGCATATCTCCTAAAGTATAACAGCTATCAACTTGAAACTTTATGGGTGGATAGATCTCTTTTAGGAGAAGTGCGGTGCACAAGAACTACAACTCTTGCTTGCATAATTTTGTAGTTATTGCCTTTTGTTATTTTTGAAACTTAGATTATGTTTGGTTGATTGATTGATTGATTGATTGAATGGAGTTTAACGCCGCTTTCAACATTATTTCAGTTATATCGCGGCGGCTGGAGCACCTAACAATGGATTCCTGGTATTTCTATCACCAGTACAACCACCACATTCTTTCCTAGCCTCCAGCCGCTATCTCACATAGGTCTACGATTATCCACCAATTGGTGAGAGACAAAAAGTCGGAAAGAATGAGTGCTGCCGCCGGGGATCGAACCCGCGAACTCTAGATTGACAGTCCGACGTGCTACCAACTGCGCTATGACGGCGGCTAGGTTATGTTTGGAGCATATCTCCTAAAGTAAAATAGCTATCAACTTGAAACTTTATGGGTGGATAGATCTCATTTAGGAGAAGTGCAATAAAAAAGAACTACAACTCTTCCTTGCATAATTTTGGACTTAATGTCCTTTGTTATTTTTAATACTTTGATTTTATAGGAGGTTAACCTCTTATAGTACGAAAGAATCCTTAATCTATTAGGCTTCAGTTTACTATCAAGCTTTTGTGGCAGGGGGTAGCCATGTTCAACATGACTCTTGTTTTTGTGACAATGCCTTATTTGAGAATGAAAATCGCAGAAAACAATTAATTATTATCCATTAAAGGAATATTTTCAGCAGATAACAACATAATTTTGATTATGAGATTACGGAGAATCGATTATCATTACAAAATCAGAATTATTACCTAGATAATATAATTGTCATTTCTTTCCTTTTATACCCGATCAGATATTCACTCTTTAAACTACACCCGGCATAATGCCGAAAGTCATCGAAACTTTGTTATTACAGGACTTTGGTTGACGATCGACGATATATGTTGAGAAATGTATATCTGAAGCAAGAAGCGAACTTGGGTCAGGTCATTTTCTATTTAACGTCATTTTACATGTGAATTTTCTCTTTTCTCAACAAATGGAAGAATCAATTTAGTTTGCCATCAGAAACGTCCACCATGAGTACTTTCAGTGCTTTGATTTTTGTCAGCAGATGGACAGGCAGACAAATTCATAGGCAGACATTTGTATTAATGGAAAGACAGAATGACACCAGTAAAACTGTATGTTCCTGATCAGGTGCATAAAAATGAAAATTTTATCTTAAAACACTTCTGATGTTACAGGAACTTAAATATTAAGTTTTCAGGTAGCTTCCAAAAGGCCAATGAACAGACAGGTAGACATACAATATTTAAAAGATATGTCCTCAATTATTCAATGTTCAGGCATAAGAAAATGCTTTTCTGAGAATCAATAATTGTAGTTACAATAGTTTTGATTCATGCAAAAAACTTGTTATTTCCTCAAAGAAAATTGCAAAAACTATTGTAAGTGTAGTTACAATAGTTTTGCAGTACAATTATATGTAAAATAGTTACAATTTTTAGAGCAAAACACTGGTAAGTCAAATTTCTTTTAATAAAATCATATTTTTTTAAAATATCTAAAATAATCTGATCGGTATATATTTTCAATATAATATAGTATTTATTAAAGAGATTTCAAGGTTTAAGATCAAGTCTGAAATGTTTACATCAGTTTTTTCCCTCTCCTGTAAAATTTTGTAAAATGTAGTTACAATAGTGTTGCGCTGACCCCTCGATTTTACATTCTGAGAAAATGATTTTCAAAGTTTCCACTTTACAACATAGACAAATGACCTTTGCCCATAAAATACATATTTTTCATCCGATCACAATTATTTTGGGTAGACTGATAAAAGGTTACCAAAGGAGCATTCATTTAAAATTTAATTTGTATCCATCAATTACATTCTGAGAAAACTCACGTTTTGCCATATCTCTGAGGAGAAGATTTTTAAAGATAAAGTTTACGACTGGATGCACGGACGCATGATGGACACAACGGTATGGCAATAGCCCCAGTGGCCTTCAGCCCGTTTGAAATCATTCCTGTGGTTCAGGATGAGATGATGTTAGAATATTTAAGGATCAAAATAGGCCTCACCCAACTACGCCCTTTATGGGCTTATCAAAATTTCACAAATAATTTTTGAAAAGGGTCACCTAGGGAACGCTCTGGTAAAGTTTCATTGAAATCAGCCAAGTGGTTCAGATGATGTCATTCAAAGATTTCAGGCTAAAAATAAGCCCAGCCCTGCCACATCCATATTTATTGGCCAAGTGAAAGTTCACGAACAATTTTTGAAAAGGGTAACTCGAGGAATATTGTAGTAAAGTTTCAATGAAATTGGCCTAGTAGTTCAGGAGGTACCACACCCATATTCATATTCATATTTTACGAACAAATTTTGAAAAGGTTCACCCAAGGAACATTCTCATAAAGTTTCATTGAATTGGCCCAGGGGTTTAGGAGAAAAAGAAGATTTAAAGAAGTTGACGACGCACAAAAGTGTAGTGATGTAGGGCATAGCTAAAATTCAGCATAGGTCTACTCTGACAAGTGAAAATGAATTCATGAAGGTTAAGAGAGAAATCTCAGATTGAACAGACTACATCAATATGGTTGATAAAGTCAATGTGAACATCTTGCTTTATGTCGTGGTAAACAGGCTATGCGTTGGGAGGTGGAGACATAAAATTAAAATCTTGTTTTGACCGACAGAAGTTTACATCTGTTTGTATTTTCTTGGCCGCATTTTGCAATGTTAATTTAACTTTTCTTAGAGTCTTTATGTTAATCCGCTTCCTTACAATGTCCAGAATATTAAACTCTATTATCTAATATCCAATTGACTATAAGCCTGGCAGTTGTATATTTTTTGCAGTATTATAAAGTGAAGCGCACTCCACCTAGCTTTTCTTTGAGTTATTGCCCTTTATTTTCAATACATTGATTTTTTTACAAGCATGTCTTGTAAAGAATGACATTACATTTAGTGGATGGATAGATATTATCAAGTGAAAGTGCAATGCAAAAGAAACATAACTCTATCAACCAATTTTTTTAGCTATTGCCTTTTGTTGATATTGAAATTAAGATTTTGAATTAAAATAGCTCTGAAAGTAAAATAGTTCTGTTCATGAAACTTCATGTGTGAAAGAGCTTATCAAGGGGTAGAGCATGGTTCATACACAAACAAGGTACACAAATCTAAGGACTTTTTAAGGTCTTTTTATAAGAATTATAACAAAAGTTTGTGTTGTACATAAAACTTCTGCTTTCAATACATTGCTCCTCTGAAAAAAAAATATCAATGCTTGCCGAAGGTTAAGCTGGCATAACAAGTGGGTGGGGTATGACCAATGCAAAATCTACAACGTCTCCGAAAACTGCATCTGACTTCATACACGTCAACTCTGCCTTAGGAAAAGAATATGGTTCACTTCCTCGATTAGATTTGTTGTCGGTATGGTAAAAACAAAACAAGAGGACCATGATGGTCCTCACCTTCGTATCTTTGTCTCATTTAATAAGCAAATTTTAAGCAAAGGTCTTTTTTATTCTGTGATATTGCATGGATCCTTCCCATTTTCAATAGGGTTCATCATTGTGACCTGGCAAACATTCTGACCAAGTTCCATGAAGATTGGACAATATTTGTAGCCTCTAGAGTGAAAACAAGAAATTTGTCCTTGAGGCCCCTTTTCCAGTGACATAGCATAGATCCTTCCCATTTTCAATAGGATTCATCCTTTCGACCTGACCAACATTCTGACCAAGTTTCATGAAGATTGGACAGTATTTGTGGCCTCCAGAGAGTAAACAAGAAAATTGTCATTAAGGCCCCTTTTCCCATGATATTGCATGGATCCTTCCCATTTTCACAAGGGATCATCCTTGTGACCTGACAAACATTCTGTCCAAGTTTCATGAAGATTGAGCCATATTTGTGGCCTCTAGAATGAAAACAAGAAAATTGTCATTAAGGCCCCTTTTCCCGTGATATGGCATGGATCCTTCCCATTTTCAATAGGGTACATCCTTGTGACCTGACAAACATCTTACCAAGTTTCATGAAGATTGGATCATATTTGTGGCCTCTGGAGTGTAAACAAGAAAATTGTCATTAAGGCCCCTTTTCCTGTGATATGGAATGGATCCTTCCCATTTTCGATAGGGTTCATCCTTGTGACCTGACAATCATTCTGACCAAGTTTCATGAAGATTGGACCATATTTGTGGCCTCTAGAGTGTAAACAAGAAAATTGTCTTTAGGGCCCCTTTTCCAGTGATATGGAATGGATCCTTCCCATTTTCAATAGGGTTCATCCTTGTGACCTGACCAACATTCTGACCAAGTTTCATGAAGATTGGATCATATTTGTGGCCTCTAGAGTGTAAACACTTAAATTGTTGACGTCTGACGACGGACGACGCACGACGGACATTCAACGATCACAAAAGCTCACCTTGAGCACGATGTGCTCAGGTGAGCTAAAAAACAAAAAAACTAAGAGAATGTCGCTTCATTGTTGAAAATTTTGGATGCGATCAGATGATGATTAGCATGTAATTTCATAGCGATCTCACCCATTTTAGAAAGATCGATTTCCCTCCGACAGTAATGAAAGTATGCTTTGTAAACGCTTGTTTTTACTTCTCTCAGGCATTGATAGTCTGTTACCCATTTCACATTGAATTGTGCATTTTCAAGGCATTTTTTCTTCACGTCAACACTTTTCAAAATCCGTCTACTGCACAAGACAGACGTAGAAGGGGCGCAAAGAATAATTCCGATAATTTCATTGGCTGAATCTGTCCGTAGATGGCGCAATTTTCAGCTTTAGCAGCGAATGCTCCTCGTTGATTGGTTACGATCGATTTATACAGAAATACTACGTCATTGCTAGGCAATCATCGGCCGATGTCGGAATCCTCGAAATAGATAGAATACAGCGGCCCCGACGTTGTGGGAATGTCTGTCATATTACGTTTTTAACACGATTTTAAGAAATAAACAAATTTTATGCTCCTCTCATCAGATTTAAGGCCATAGCGTGATTTTTAAGGACTTTTTAAGGTCAGGAGACATTTAAGGACTTCTTAAGGCCATAGCGTGATTTTTAAGGACTTTTTTAGACTGTGCAAACCTTGTAGAGCAGTGCACAAGAACCATAACTCTACCAGACAAATATTTAGTATTATAATAAATGCGCTTTGATGGTTTTTATGTTGTCTGGAGAATATTAACAGATGTCAGCTGTTTTGATCCTGGGAGACATTTACCGAGTGACCTCATATCTAAAATGGGTTTAACAAGAAACAATTTGTTTGCCTTGTGTCAATGCTTGGATTACTTGTTTTCATAAAATGTTATTTGGTATTTGAAGTAAGTAATTTGATATATGAAGCTAAAATTACAAATTTGTGAAGTTTAATTGCAGGCCTATCAATAAACGATACAGGACTGAATTATAAGCTTCTTAGTGTCAAAACTTTTAAAAGATTACCCCGCCTTGCATACAATTACATTTGGTTAGCCTCGGGTCATAATTTCGAAGTTGATAATGGACGCGTGCCGCTTACGATATCACTGTCAGCGATGTGGGAATGACATCATGTTGTTTGCCTGGTGTGGGCTATCAATGGCCGATATACACTATCACAGGGCTTCCAATCGGCAGTGGATTACTCTTTGATCTTTCATCTTACAATTTTAAAGCCTGTGATCCAGATTATAGCTAGGCGACTTCCGACATTTTCCAGGCGACTTTGACTTCGCTTTGCTCAGCAACACAGACGACATTTTCTAGATCCAGGCGACTTTGTCGCTCATGTCGCCCACTTTTCTGAGCCCTGATTATTATCAACAAGAGGGCCGTTGGCCCTGGGTCACTCACCTGAGAAAAAAGCTTCATTACTTAGGTATGTCCATGCAACCACAGGAAAAGAGATTTTCACTTATTCAATCAGATAACATTTGAAAAAATCCTTCCCCCCCTCTGCTCTTCCCATGGTCATTATTTATTTAAGCTTTTTTCATAAAAGGTCTGTGATCAGCTAATCTGTGCCAGATATACTGGCTGAGTCTGAGACTTTGAAAGTTTTCTTTAGTGAGTTGATCAATCCATGTCAAATATTAAGGCTGGAGGGATTCAAAATTCTCAACAAAGCACTTCCCCTCCCTCAAGATGTTCTGCACCTGGTGAATCTACAGTCATGATTTTAGCTAATTCAAGTAATGTCGTTATGCTGATCATCCATACCAATTTTCAAGTCTGTAGGATTCCTGGTTCATTAGAAGTTTAAAGATTTCAAAAATGATCCAAAGTTACTACCCCCTCCCCAAGACACTCAGCACCTGGTGACCCTACAGTCATGATTTTAGCTATTTTTATATATTGATCACCCATGACAATTTTCAAGTCTGTAGGGTTCCTGATCCAGGAGAAGAATAAGGTTAAAGATTTCAAAATTGATCCAAAGTACTACCCCCCCCCCCAATGCTCCCCATCTGGTTGCCCTACATTCATGATTTTAGCTATTTTATTTTAGATCCATATGCTTATCATCTTTGCCAATATTGAAGTATATTGGTTGAAATTGGCCAAGTAGTTTAAGAGAAGATGTCATTTAAAGAAATTGTTGACGGCCGACGGACGACTGACAACGGCCAGACGCTAGACAAAAGGTGATCACAATAGCTCACTTGAGCATGTTGCTCTGAGCTAAAAAGTACAATAGGTATATTGATTGAACTTCATAAGTGGATAGATCTTATCAAGAAGAAGTGCATTGCATTGCAACCATAACTCTTCAAAACAAGGTTTTTTTTAAATTATTAGACTTTATTTTATTCTTATACTTTGATTTTTGTCCAGAGCGTATACATAGCTTAGAGTTAAAAAAGTTTTGTAACCTAGCCAATCAGAAATAAGGAGAAAATTGGATCTTCATTTACCAGTCGCTTTCATGCTTGATTATTGATATTTTTTTACTTTGCATCAGGTTTTCGGCCAAAAAAATAAGTGAAAGTTTAGTGACAGAGTTTATTTTCCTGAGCTTGGCAGAGCTACTGAAAGAGGGGGTATTTTGGTTTTCAAATTTGATTTTGTTTGTTTGAATGGGTTTAACGCCGCTTTCAACAATCTTGCAGTTATATCACGGCAGCCGGAGCACCTAACAATGGATTCCTGGTATTTCTATCACCAGTACAACCACCACATTCTTTCCTAGCCTCCAGCCGCTATCTCACATAGGTCTACGATTATCAACCCATTGGTGAGAGACAAATAGTCGGAAAGAATGAGTGCCGCCGTCGCGGATCGAATCCGCGAACTCTAGATTGACAGTCCGATGCGCTACCAACTGCGCTATTTTTCAAATTTGAATACTCCATTATTCCTAACTTAAATGAGTCTCTGTGCGAGAGATTTCCAACAATTTCAAATAACTGCAAAGCAAAGACTCTGACCAGCCTGTGCATCCGCACAGTCTGACCAGAGTCTTCACTGTGCGTTTTGTAGATAGATAACATCCCAAAGTATCTGTAGACAATCAGGTAACTTTATATTTACAGTATGTTGCTACCCACGCTGCTCATTATGTTTGACCCGCTTACACATTGCAAATTGTTTGAAATGTCACGCACAGGCTCAAATCTTATGTTGTTGGTAATCATTTGCAACGTCTTGTTGATACTGTTAAAATGAGTACCCACAACATAGGGTTTTGTTTGCAAATAAAGATTTTAGACTGGAGTAACCCCTCTTATCTATACCTCTGGCTCGGACCCGGTGCTCCTGGTCAGCACACAATGGCATAGTAAGGCTTCATTATCCTCTGATATTGTTGATTCTTAACCCTTGTCAAGCTGAATTAAATCTTTGCAAAATAAATGTGAAATCAAAATGCAAAAAGCACAGGAGGTGACCAAATGTGAGTGAGTATTGATTTCAGAAATGCACCGTTTTACACCTTTCTGGTTTGAAATTAAGGTGGTATGAACTAAGATCAGACTTCACATATGTGCAGGTTGATCTTTGTCTTTACCTCCTGTCAAAGCAGGAATATTCCGGGTTCAGCATGACAAGGGTTCAGAATTCTGTTCTGTTAAAATTTCATCAGGCTATCACCCCTAAATAAATAACACAGCTGTTCAGAAATAGAGAAAATCAAGTTTTAATCATACCCAGTGGCTTTGTTGCTTAAGATTAAATGTTACTCATTAAAAAATAAAGAGAAATGTAACATGATAGCATGATTAAGGAGTTACAAAAATTGAGAAGTGTAGACAGCCATCTACTGTAAATGTAATGTAGCTTGATGGTCTACATATACTTAAGACCTTATCTATCTACAAAACGCATAGTGAAGACTCTGGTCAGACTGTACAGACGCACAGGCTGGTCAGAGTCTTTGCTATGTACAGTATATGAAATTGTTGCTAAATCTCACGCACAGGCTCAAATAATACAGCTGATTAAGACACAGTTACTTGGATGCTTGATTAAATGCAACTTGTTAAACAATGAAGAGAAACGTAACACATTGGCATGATCAATGAGTAAAAAATAAAAGAGCAATACTTTTAGGTCAGGTGCTTGTATGAACATAGAGACATGTATACCAATGTGTCATGCAGCTAGTATATGGGAAAAGATAAAAGAGCCTAGCAGTCCAAAAGGCTTACAAAATATCCTTGTATGATAGCAGTAATGGTTGGAAACTCTTTCATTATTAAAAATATTAAAAGACAACTCACTTTTTTTTATACCAAATGGGCCATTTGGCACCATTGATTTGATTCTTGGGCAGATCCCTGGAACAATGAGGATAATTATCAAATTGAAAAGACAAAATTATTATGGCAATTTTTCAGTTCTCAGTTTATGTTATGTTAGTTTGTTTATTCTTAGCCTCTGATATAAATCATACTAAATAACTTCTCTTTAAGTCATACAGATGTCATCCCTGAATAGGCCGACGCCCTTTCTGGTACGCCTTGACCCGTCTTTGGTGATACAACAGAGCTGTTATGACTTTTTTATATATATGTATGATACATGAGGCAAACAACCATAACAAAACTAAAATGTGGTATAGCTTATTTTCACACTACTAAAACTGAGTCTTTTAACTGCATGGATACAATATTTATGCTTTTTCACTGAAAATGGTGGCTTAAATTTGCCAACCAAATTACAGTGGGGGATCGATGTAATTTACTTAATTATTTCTCTATGTCTTGAGGTGAATAAAATCTATGGGGCCTCAATGGAATATAAGGTCTTAGAAAAGGGGATATCTACTAATAGTTTCAAGAATGAAAGAGTTTCCAGCCAGTACAGCCATCAAACAAGGATATTAATAGTAAGCCATTTGGATTGCTTGGCTATTTAATCTTTTACCTCATACTTACAGCATGCCACATTGGCAAACTGGTCTTTAGGCTCATACAAGCACCTAACACAAAAGTATTGCCCTTTTGTTTTATACTGATTGATCATGCCAATGTGTTACTTTTCTCTTCATTGTTTAATGAGTTGCATTTAATCAAGCATCCAAGAAAACTGTGTATAATGAAAACTAGATTTTCATTATTTCTTAATCAGCTGTATTATTTGAGCCTGTGCGTGAGATTTCCCAACGATTTCATATACTGTATATAGCAAAGACTCTGACCAGCCTGTGCATTGGCACAGTCTGACCAGAGTCTTCACTATGCGTTTAGTAGATAGATAAGGTCTTTAAGTATCTGTAGACCATCAAGCTACATTACATTTACAGTAGATGTACGCCTCTCAATGATTGCACCTCACGCACATTTCAAATAGTTGAAAATGTCACACACAGACTCATTTATTTTGGGGCTATAGTGTGATAAAATTTAAATGGGACATATATTTCTTAAGAAATCAACCAAATCAGAGGATGATGAAGCCTTATAGGCCATGGCGTGATGGCCATGAGCACCCAGTATGGCCATGGATAATCCACTTTGTCACTAACTTTCATTTTTTATACCCTGCAAAACTATGTCCAGCAGTTTCCTCAACAAGAGCTGTCGGTAGACAGCAAAGCTCAACTATTCCATGTGCTGGATAGTAACAGCAAATCAATATCAACATTGGAAAATTCCATTAAATGAAAGGCAATAAAAAAGAATCTTTTTTCTAGATCCTGATATTATGGACACAGAAGCATATGCAAAGTTTCCAAGCAATAGCTTGGGTAGAAATAAAATTATAACTGATATACAACATTTGCACATAAAAACTTAACCAAGAATTTCTTAGTCCGAAAAGGGTTAAAATTCCACTAAATGCAATATCAGAGTAATGAATCTTTGTCTAGAGGCTGATATGGTCACAGAAGCATGTGCAAAGTTTCCAAGCAATAGCTTTAGTAGAAACAGAGATTTTTCTTCGATCTGCAAATGAAGATGTGCACCTACAATTTTAAAGCCCCTAATATCATTGGTTGCTGAATTATCTCCCCTTGAACATTTCACTAAATTACTTTTTTTCCAGAGCATTTTTTCTATTCTAATGCACTATTATAAATAATGATACTGACTTTAGACAAATTATGTGAATCTGCATATAAAGTTGAGCACCTGCAAATTTTAAGCCCCTACTATCATTGGTTGCTGAATTATCTCCCCTTGACCATGGAAGTTTCACTAAATTACTGTTTTTTCCAGAGCATTTCTCTTATTCTAATGCATAATCATGAATAATAAAACTGACTTAAATTGTTTAATTTCTGAAAAACTTTTGAATGTAGTGACTTGAAATTTACACATAATGTGTATTGCCATATGAATATGCAATTCTGAAGCCCCAACTATCATTGGTTGCAGAATTTTCTTCCCTTGAACTTGTCATTATCAGGAGCATTTCTCAGTCACTATTCCTTGCCCTGAAGTGAAATTTACCCACAATGTAGCTGGCAATGCAAGCTTGTGCTTGCAAAAGATATAGGACTCTCCTATTATTACTTGCTGATTAAATCCCCTTGAACTTGTAAATTTTACTGTTTCTTTTGTTATCTGGAGCATATCTTCTCCAGTTTTGCTGCTACTGCTTTGATATTTATAGATAATGTAGCTTGTAATCTTAACTTGTGTTTGTGAAATAGTCAGGACCCTTCTGATATTAGCTGCTGAATTATTCATCCTTGTACTTCTGAATTTTACATAATTCTTATTATCTGGAGAATTTTGCCCACCAATTAACACATATCATCTTCCTTGTTTGATTGTCATCCACTATCCAGCATTCAACAGCCGAGGGTGGGCACCTCACACACAAAACACATTATGCACTGATGACAAAGTCCTGCTAGGAGGTATAAGTCAGTGGCGTAGCCATGTTATTTACATTGGTGTGGCAAAACTGAGCTCCGAAGGAGCGAATGCGAGCGCAGAAGGCGCGAAGCCCTTCTAGGGGGGTCCGGTGGCATGCCCCCCCGGAAAATTTTTGAAAAAATGGTGCGATTTGGTGCATTCTAGACTATACTTGATCACAATTTTTGAGTCATTTTAGAGCAATTTCCAGGCACGTAAAAAGCAGGGATTAAACAGGAAAGGGTTAACCCTAGTACGAGGACTAATCGATAATGACATTAACAACTCACCATGTACTCACAGGGAATCGCATGTTTGACATCAACAGAAAACGGAAGTAAACAGAATTACCATTCTACAGACGCTTGGAAGTTTAGATTATTGATGAGTCATCCCAGGATGCTGGCATTTCGTTGTGTATGGTGGATTAAAAGAACTATAAGACATCATGTTTTATAATCGTTTTATTCATCCGTTATATGCTCACATACATTTTCAGTCATTTAGCGGTCAACATAATCCAGTTTTATTGTAGCGGCATGCCGCATCTACGGCAATTATTGGTGCGGCGAATGCCGCACCTGCCGCACCCGTGTCTACGCCCATGCATTGGTAGTCCGCTTTGCTCCAGCTCTAGATTGACCAAAAACCTGGTGAAAAGTCAAAAATAGATTTAGGACTTCTTTAAGCTTGATCTATTGCTCAAGAACATGTAATAAAGGAATGATACTAGACTAGTTTTAATATCTGATAAGACACTTATATCATAGTGTAATGCTGAGTACCATATTGATTTTTCTTTTGGAGTAGGTAAAAATTCTAAAAGTTTATCATGGAAGTCATATTTAGAACTAACAAGTACCAACACAGATGCAGTGTTTAACAAGATGTGTTTGTGAAACACGAATGCCCCCGGAACAGCATTTTTTTCAAAGTTTGACCTTGACAGATGACCTTGACCTTGTCACATGACCTTGACTTTGGTACCAGCGGATGCGGGTCATTGAGATCTATCATCATGCCAAATATTAGCTTTGTATCTTGAATAGGCTTGAAGATATTGGCAAGGTTAAGTTTTCGGGTTAAGTTTTCGGACAGACAGACGGACGGACAGACGGACGGACAGATGGACAGACAGACGGACACGAGTAAAACAAACAATATGCCCCCGATCTCTTGATACGGGGGCATAAAAATTGTGCAAGCCCTACGGCCATTATTGTTTCTGTGCCATCTGCTTTATTTTTAGCACCAATTGTATGAACTGAGCTGAACCCTGAAAACTGTAATCACAATAACCTGTCAGTTACTCGGCCTAAAGTCATCTTGCAAGAAAATAGTGCATCTGCACAAAAATTTTATCAATATGATGTAAGTTACATCATATTGATAAAATTTTTGTGCAGATGCACTATTTTCTTGCAAGATGACTTAAGGCCGTAACATACCTCCATGATTTCAAAGAAATGTCATGTTTTGAGTTCTGATAGGCTCACACTTTCTCAAAACAATTTGTACATATGAAGTCAATTAATGATTTATATGTCTGCACAGAATTGAAGTGCATTTAAGACATTGACCTTAAAAATCTTATCATGTTTTAATGTATCAACCACAGTTCATGTATTTTTCAACACCAGAAATATAACTAGATTGCACTGTATTATGAGAGAAAGAGAAATTTTATCGCAATCTGGTTTTTAACATTGGATACATATTTTATATGAAAAGCTTATATTCAATGCCAAAATATTTCAAGTCATGAAACCATAAACATATCTGTGTTTACAACTATAAAAGCTGAATTACAAGAAAATTGATATTAAGGCCCCATTTCCCGTTATAAGATTGGACCATATTTGTGGCTTCTAGAGCGTAAACAAGAAAATTGTCGTTTTCCTCTGATATGGCACAGATCCTTCCCATTTTCGATAGGGTTCATACTTGTGACCCGACAAACATTCTTACCAAGTTTCATGAAGATTGGACAATATTTGTGGCCTCTTAGAGTGTAAACACTAAAATTGTTGACGCATGACGACAGGCGACAGACGACATACGACACACGATGCACCACGGACGACAGACAACGGACATTCAATGATCACAAAAGCTCACCTTGAGCACGATGTGCTAAGGTGAGCTTAAAACCCAAAAGATATTAGAATTATAGTTAATTCTCTAAAGTTTGTATTGCAAGGGACTGGAACTTTTTACAGGAACTAAACCTCATACAAACCAGACAGACTCAATTGCAAACTAGATGGCCATTGGCCCTGTAAGGCTCACCCTAGGCATTTAGCTGACAAAGGTGGCAAAGTGTCAATTTGATTGATTGAAAGGAGTTTTACGCGGCTTTCAACATTTTTTCAGTTATATCACGGCGGCTGGAGCACCTAACAATGGTTTCCTGGTATTTCTCTCACCAGTACAACTACCACATCCTTTCCTAGCCTCCAGCTGCTTTCTCATAGGTCTATGATTATCAACCCATTGGTGAAAGTCGGAAAGAATGAGTGCCGCCGTCAGAGATCGAACCCGGGACCTCTAGATTGACAGTCTGACGCACTACCAACTGTGCTATGATGGCGGCTATAGGCAAAGTGTCAAAACTCCTTATTTGAAATTCATGACTGGCTTAACAAAAGTCCAATTAGATACCAAGAAGACAAACATTCTGATTACATTTTAAGACATTTGAGTCAAATATATTGATGTTTTTCTAAGATTTAACCCCTTGAAGTCATTTTTGACCTCACTTGACCAAATTTTAAACATGACCTATATATCATTGAGAAAACCATACTGACCAAGTTTCAAAACAATTGAGCCATAAATGTGGCCTCAAGAGTGCAGATAAGGTTTTTCTAAGTTGACCCCAGTTTTTACCCCAATCGACCCTATTTCAAACTTGAACTAGATTTCATGGAAACAAACATTCTGACCAACTCTCAAGACATTTGGGAAAAAACTTTGGCCTTAAGAATGCACAGATCTTTTTTTCTAAGATTTGACCTCTTGACCCTATCTTTTACCCATGACCCAATATCAAACTCGACCTAGGTTCAATAGAGATAAACTTTCTGACCAACTTTCAAGTCAGTTTTGGCCAAAAATGTGGCCTCTAGAGTGCACACAAGGTTTTTCTGAGATATGAACCCTTTACCCCATTTTTCCCCCCTTGATTCAATATCTAACTTGACCAAGATTAGACTGAGACAAAAATCTTACCAAGTTTCAAGACATTTGGGCCAAAACTGTGGCCTCTAGAGTGTACACAAGGCAAAAAATGATGACTGACCATTTGTGGTGTGATAATTGATTAAGAAATTTCATAATCGATTAATCAGTTCCTCACACATAAATAAAAGTTACTATATCTCGTTTCAAAACTGACATCATTTTGATGGCTCAGCCTGAAACAGTTGTTTGTTTGTTTTTTTGAATGGGTATTACGCCGCTTTCAACAATTTTGCAGTTATATCACGGTGACTGGAGCACCTAACAATGGATTCCTGGTAATTCTTTCACCTGAACTACCATTACACCCTTTCCTAGCCTCTGACTGCTATCTCACATAGGTTTACGATTATCTACCCATTGGTGAGAGACAAACGTCGGAAAGGATATTTGCCGCCACCGGGGATTGAACCCACGACTTCCAGAATTGAAATCTTATGCCTAACTGAAACAGTTGTAACTGCCTATATGATTATAGGCAGTTACAACTGTTTCATGCTGAGCGGCTTGTCATGCTGAACCCGGAATACTCCTGCTTTGACAGGAGGTATAGACAAAGATCAGCCTGCACATATGTGCAGTCTGATCTTAGTTCATACCACCTAAATTTAATTTTTAAACCAGAAAGGCAAAACGATGCATTTTAAAAATCAATACTCACACACATTTGGTAATTTACATTGCTTTTAGCACTTTAATTTTACATTTATTTTGCAAAGAATTTTATTCAGCATTACAAGGGTTAAAATTAACAAGTGCATGTCTTATTGCGATGCAATACAGGAGTCCCCCACCGGATAACAAAAAATCCTTTCTTATAATATATCTCCTACTTACTAGATCTATAACTGTATACAAAATTTGAAGTTGCTAGCACATTTGGTTTTGAACAAAATGTCCCAAACAAAAATATAAGAGTAAAAACAACCATTGGCAAAAACTCTAAAAGTGGGCGGAGAAGAATGATTGTTGTACATGCCACTTGTCCTCAATGAGATCTATAAGTGTACCAAGTTTGAAGTTGCTAGCACTGATGGCTCAGGAGATCTGGTCCGGACAAAAATGTCAGGAAAAAAAACAACAACGGACAATAACTAAAAAAGTGGATGTGGCAGAGTATCAGTTCTTGTGCATTACACTTCTTCTCAATGAGATCTATCAGTGTGCAAAGTTTAAAGTTGCTAGCACTTATGGTTTAGGAGATAAGTACGGGACAAAAATGTAAGGATAGAAACAACAAAGGGCAATAACTCAAAAAGTGGACATGGCAGAGTGCCAGTTCTTGTACATGACACTTATCCTCAATGATATCTATAAGTGTAGCAAGTTTGAAGTTTCTAGCACTTATGGTTTAAAAGATATGTTCCGGACAAAAATGTAAAGGTAAAAACAACAAAGGGCAATAACTCCAAAAGTGGGTGTGGCAGAGTAACAGTTCTTGTACATGACACTTGTCCTAAATGAGATCTATATGTGTACAAAGTTTAAAATTGCTAGCACTTATAGTTTAGGAGATATGATCCGGACAAGAATGTATGACTAAAAACAACAAAGGGCAATAACTCAAAAAGTGGACATGGCAGAGTAACAGTTCTTGTACATGACACTTGTCCTCGATAAGATCTATCAGTGTACAAAGTTTGAAGTTGCTAGCACTTATGGTTTAGGAGATATGATTTGGACAAGAATGTAAGGGTAAAAACAACAAAGGGCAATAACTCAAAAAGTGGGTGTGTCAGAGTAACGGTTCTTGAACATGACACTTTTCCTCAATGAGATCTTTGAGTGTACCAAGTTTGAAGTTGCTAGCACATATGGTTTAGAAGATATAGCCCAGACAAAAGTGTGACGGACAGACAGACGGACGGACAGACGGAATCAAGCAAACCTATAGTCCCCCAACCGGTAACCGGTGGGGGACTAATAAACCACATGCTCACTTTTTGAGGAGATATTATAGCTTGCTCTTATCCTAACTGCTGTGGCAGTCTTTCAGAGAGTTCTGAGTGGCGTTGTACAAACCCATACCACCAATCCTTGCCCGGTCAATTTTCCTTAAATGGGTTTGGGCCGTTTTCAGCTACAACTATGCCCTCAACGGTATCAATCACCTCTTGGTCTGTCCTGCCATAACCGACACATGCCATATGAACGTTCCAGTCTACCAGCATGTCCTCTTTCATACCGGTCGGAATCATTTTTCATGCATGCTCAGGTATTCCAAATGTTTTGGCTGCTGCTCGTAGTGACATTGACTGGTATTGAACCACTGAGACAGCATGACGGAGAATATCGGTATTGTACATTTTCCCCCCGTGCACCAATCTGTTTGCTTATCCTGAAAAAAAATAAAGTCTTCATAAGTTTGAAGTTGGGGCAATATAGCGTGAAAAAGCTACAAAACATGTCGTCAATTGGCAAAAAAAAAATAAACCCCAACCACTATTATTGTCATGTGGTTTGTTGCAAATAAACATTGACATGGTATGGAGCACTTTCATCCAACAGATCTCGTTTAACAACAATAAAATTGCACCCGAACGTCATTATGTTACGCTGGGCAATAGAATAATATTGTTATTCATATTGGTTGCAATCGGTAAAACAAAGTCTTTGCACCAATCATGTCTTACTTTTGATTAATGCAAACCAACTGAAAAGAACTTGCCAGTGAACATGTAAGATCAACGTTCCCAAGGCCGGCAAAAAAACGTTAGTGGTCGCTGAACCGGAAATGGGCAATAACTCAATTTCTGGGGATAAGAAGAAGCAGGGACTACTGTTTTCTTTCCTGGTCGACAACATTTTACGAAATTGTCTCTAATTAAAGAATAATTGCAATTGGGTAGGTACGGTGTAAAGATGATGCTGTAGAGCCATTAGAAATATCCCATATTCTAACCAACTTCTTTTTTATTGCGACGAGATACCCCAAACTGATATTGATGACAAAAATCATTTCGAATGTGTTCAGAAACGGTAGTAAGTACGTTGTTTAAACTTTGTTACTTTTCCATTCTACAGGTCTGTAGAGAATCATAGAGTTACTACTGACCAGTTTCGACTAACAATTAAAAATCATTGATTTTACAAGGAAATTGAATAAAATCTTAATTAATGACAACATCTTTGTGAAAGATGAATCACAACTCGAAATATGTCCCATCAAAGACTGTACGACTAAACTTTTTGAGCTCAGTATATATATATACAGTGGTCTCGCGATATCTCGAACACACACAGGCCTGACTAATTTGCTTGAGTCATCACATGATTCGAGTTAATGCCATTACGCAAATTGTCCTCTACGAAGACGTTTCACTGCGTTTTAAACTTACCCTTGCATATTTTTCCTTCAAGATATGCAGTATCTATGTAAAATACTCAAAGAGGAATAGTTTTATGAAGTACCAATGATTTTATTATATACAACGATTTGTTAATTTGGTCAATTTGTCAGCGTTGAAAACAGAAAAAAAAAGTTATTGTGTCTGTTCTCTGTACATTTAGCAATTTTAATGAGAGGCAATATAACATGCATATTCTTTCTTCCTTACAATATTTTCGTAACTATCGTTTCTTAATGACAAAATTTTAGACGTTTTATCAGTCAGAAGATTGGCTAGGTTGCAAGCAATTCCTTCTTTTCTCATAATGTTTTCTTTGGAACTTACTTCCTTCAAGACAATTAAAAATCAAAGCATTAAGCCATTTTTCTTTAGCCACGTTTTTGTGCCGAACACTATCGATAAGTGACCGAATCATTGAAACTACACCAGAAAAATGTGTAATTATGATGTTTCGGTGGACAATTGTCAATTTCTTTTGATATAAAGAATATATCTTTTGAATAATTTGCTGAATTCCTTACGAGGATGACTTTCGAAATACTTTCATAATGATGATGATTCGACTAAAATGCCTATTTGTTTTATTGTTGTTTCAAAGTCTCAAAATTATTTTCTTGTCATTAAATCCCCGTCATTTACAACCTAAAATAGAATAAGTGTGGCATACAAAGAGGTGTGAAAACAAGTCGTCTGACTTGTCGTAACCCTGTGAAAAAGCCCTAAAGGTATTCTTGACGATGGGCCGAAATAACAAATACGCGCTATAAGTTAATTTTGATGCAAAACAATGGATGTCAGAAAGGTGTGAACCCCTTTGCTCGAGTCAATGCAGTTAAGTTTGACCATGGGACTGAGTTTGCTGCTCGAGCGATCGAGCAATCGCCATCGAGTTAGTGCAGTAATATGTAACAATGCTATAAAATGTGAAATCTTGTGTTGCACTATTTGGCATGATATTGCACTATTTGTCACAATATTTGAAAGTCTATAAAATTTGTCACCAGAAGCAATTTCTTCATAAAGTTTGATCATAATCATTTGGCTTAATAAATTAGACCTTATCTAAACACATTGCCTGCTTAAGCTTTCTCTTCATAAAAGATGTTAGATCATTATCATATGGTTTCATGGATTAGAATTTTATCTATTAACACATTGTACACTGCATGCTGAGCTATCAGCCTATCTTATTAGAATGATAACTATTTGATCTCTGGAATTATTATCAATGCAAATTTATGTTAATCTTGATAAGTTTTGAAGGCTGGTCCCTCCAAGATTAATTAAGATCATCCTATGATGTTCTTGATGTAGATTGGATAATCATGTCTAAATTTTCATTGGTCAACATTTATCATCTTTATATCTTACAATTTCATTGGTTGTGTTTAGAATAATCTTTTAGGTTTAAATAATAAGAATGTTGATTGCTAGTCAGTTGAGTTTGAGTTTTAAGTTAGGTTAAGAATAAGAACTTTGAATTAAGAAATTGTCAGTATAAATTATCAGTGCTTGTCTTACTGTAATATCATATGCAAAACTTAGTGTCTACTTGAATAAAAGAAATACAAAACGAAATTGGACTTTATTGAATCATTGTGTTGAACAAATACTCACGCCAAGCGAGTTATGAAACAATGCGATAAAAGGACAAATTCCCCAACCCAAAAACACCACAAAGTGTGATCGGGGAAACGACCCTCGGTCACAGCTTTATTGTGGTGGTAGAATCCGCGGGTAGATGAACCGGAACTTTGTGAATGTGAAACAGTGCATTTAGTGACATATTGTGGAACAAAAACAGCAGAAACTGTAGTGCCCATTGGTAAAAATTGAAAATGAACTTGACCAAGAAGTAAGAAGCAGTTATTTCTGTTTGAACCTGTGGTGACCAAATGAACAAACATTGTGAGAGAAGTGTCTGTTTATGTTGATTAACAGTTGTGAGAATTGTGAATCAAACCAATTGAGATAATAGATTATAGTAAGTTTGACAGTACAATATCTTGCCGAGACCATTTATGATCTGAAGTGCTACTAGCGACTACAAACGAAGCAATTCGAAATACCTGAAGAGACCAATACCAGTGTGTGCCAGATGAGATGATCCATAACCAGAAGCCAAAGAGACAATGTTATACAAATTTTGTGATTAAAATTCAGACTTTTGATTGTAATGAAATTTTAGTTGTGAACATCACCGGTAAATCAAAGTGCTACTTTATGACATAGTAAGGGGTAAGTGAAATTTCAACATTTTAGTGCTATATTGTTTCTTGTTTGTATTGAAACAGTTGTTATATTTATTTTTCCTTGTTATTCTTTTACTCAGAGCATTTAGATTATTTTACAAGTAACATCCTTTAAACTCTTTGATTAACCCTTAAGTTCAACGCATTATTTCAAAATATAAAATTTTGAAAATTCAGATTTTGAATTTAAGCTAATTGTTGTTATATTCACTTACCAGTATGAAATAGAAATTACCGTTTTCTACATTTGTTATAACTTTACACAAAATTTTGTTATTTTTAAAAAGAGATTTTATTTAAATTAATATGGCAAATCAATATAAGACTCCCTGGCAATGTTCAAAACAAACTTGTGCTAAAATTAATGATACTTACAATGTCACACCCACCATTTCGTTAGTAACTTCACTTGACAAAACATGCAAAGCATACATTCAGATAGAATCAAAGCAATTTTCTGCACTTTTCGACTCAGGAGCAAGCATTTCATGTATAAGCAAACATGTTGTACAGAAGTTAGTTAACAAACCAGAATATCAAAGTGCCAAAATTACTCATGTATATGGTGTATGTGGTGAGATCCACTCTGTATTAGGAACTGTAACACTCTCTTTCTTACTAGATGGCTATCCTTTTGAGCACACATTTCACGTCTTTTCTAACCTGCATCAGCCTGTAATCTTAGGTCGAGATTTCATGGCAAAAGAAGGAATACAGCTCAATTTTCACACTAACACTATTTCTCTATCTAAACCAAACTCTGAACCAATCAACCTCTGTCAAATTTCACATGAATATTCTAAAACTGACTTTGGCAAAACTTTTAGCTCACACGTAATCCCTCCCCACTCTGAATACATTCTTCCTCTGAAAACTAACAAATTCTTTGAAGGTGATATTGTGTTGTGTGAACCACCTCAATCTCTTGTGAAAGATGAGCTTGTCGGAGGCAAGTGTCTATCAAGAGTAACTGATGGCAAAATACTGTATCGCCTGATGAACCCTACAGCTTTACCTATCTTTCTGAAATCTAAAACTAGAGTCTCTGTGCTAACTGAAGCTAACAGTGCTGAAATAACACAGATTTCTGATCTCGATAATCTAATGCATGAAAATTCTGTAACTTTGAACTCTGTGGAAACTAATACACTAACAGATGACGAGTATATAACTATAGCTGAGGATCTTGGAATTAACCTTACTGACTCTGATCTCACCAATACCCAGAAACGCAATCTAATGATATTCATTGGTAAAAATAGGCAAGCATTTGCAAAAGATTTTTCTGAATTAGGTCTCACTAACTTATTTTCGCACAAAATAGAAACAGGTAATGCAAAACCAATCAAAAAGGCACCATATAGGCAAAATCCTGAAATGCGACGGGAAACTGAGCGTCAGGTTAAGGAAATGTTAGAGAATGGCTTTATAACTGAGTCTGACTCCCCTTGGAATAGTCCGATTTGTCTTACCAAGAAAAAGTCTGGAGAGTACCGATTTTGTGTAGACTACCGGGAACTTAATAAGGTTACAGAACCAATGTCTTTCCCTATTCCCCACATAGCAGATGTGTTTGACACTATTGCTGATGCAAAGGCAGAAGTCTTTACAGTTCTCGACCTCAAATCAGGTTTTTGGCAAGTTCCTCTTGACCCTGAAACTGCACATAAAGCTGCATTTGTCACACATCAATCTGTTTATTCTTGGACCAGGCTACCCTTTGGATTAATGAATTCGCCAATCACCTTTCAAAATCTAATGAGCAAAGTACTCAAAAATCTAAACTGGAAAATTGCCCTTGTTTATATTGACGACATATTGGTTTTCAGTAGAAACTTTGATGACCACCTAGACCATCTTGCCCAGGTCTTTGCAAATCTGAGATCTGCAAATTTGACTTTGCAGCCTTCTAAATGTAAATTTGCAACAAGAGAGATTGAGTACTTGGGTCATATAATTTCGAAAAATGGCATTAAGGTCAATCCCGCCAAAACAAAAGCAATTGATGAGTACCCACAACCTAAAACATCCAAACAAGTAAAGTCATTTCTCGGCATGACCTCATATTATAGAAAATTTATTAAATCATATGCTAAGATAGCTAACCCATTAAATGCACTTTTAAAGAAAGACACAAAATTCAAGTGGACACATGAATGTGAAAATGCATTTCAAACATTGAAAAAAGCACTTGCTTCTCCGCCCATATTAGCATTTCCCAACTTTGATCGCCCTTTTATGTTAGCAACAGACAGTTCTGACTATTCAATGGGCTATGTTTTATCACAGTGTGATGAACAGGGATTGGAACATCCAATTGCGTATGGCGGTAGAACTTTGCATGGCCATGAATTAAAATGGCATATTACAGACAAAGAAGGTTTGGCATTGGTAGAAGCTGTAAATCATTTCAGACCCTACCTTGCTAACAACTTCTTCACAGTGTTTACAGATAACGTTTCTGTAAAGTGGCTAAAGCAAATTAAGAATTGCCAAGGTCGTCTCGGAAGATGGGCTCTAACCTTACAAGGTTACAATTTCGAGATTGTCCATAAGGCTTCTAGTGCTAATGGCAATGCTGATGGACTCTCACGACGAGTTTACCAACAGGTTGACAGTGAGAAATGTGATCTTGGTGCAGATGAGTCTGCACAAGTCTGTCAGATCTCAGACGACAAGTCTAAGCATCTGACAGCCGTGACTTTGATCTATAGTCATGAACAGGATCACAATCCATCTGTGGCCGCAGCCACTACCTGCACTGAGACAGCACTGATACTGAATGAAAATGAAAATACTGACAGACATGATGATGGAAATACTGAACGAAACAATGACGAAAATACTGACAATAATGAAAATATTCCTGTTAAACCTGACATGGACTTGATTTTTTTGCAAAGAGACGATCAATTTTACAAGGACATAATTAAATACAAGCTTCAGAATGAATTACCAGATGACCTTAGACAGTCTAAATTAATTGTGGCAGAATCAGACCAATATGAGTTATCTGAACATGGCATACTTTTACACATATACACACCCAGAACTAAAGGCATTCCCAAAGAACAGAAAATAATAACCCAAATTTGTGTCCCTTCAATACTGCGTGATGATGTCTTGAAGTCATATCATGACAGTCTAGCAGGCGGCATGCACCAAGGCTTTGAACGCACTTATGCAGCTATCAGACAAAAGTACTACTGGCCATCAATGTTTCGTGATTGCGAATCATATGTCAAATCATGTGACCAATGTCAAAGGGTGAAGCGTGACGTGCATGGTAAGCCACCTCCACTTCAACCTTTACCAGTAGTCGATGTCTTCCAAAGATGGCATATTGACATTTTAGGAGGTTTACCGACAACTAAAGACAAATACAAATATGTACTTCTTGTTGTAGACAGCTACTCAAAATGGTGCGAAGCTTTCCCTCTTCGAACACAAGAAGCTACAGAAGTAGCAGCTGTGCTATTCAAAGAAGTCATTTGTCGGTATGGAGCCCCTAATGTTCTTGTTTCTGACAGAGGACAACAATTTCTATCTCAGCTAGTCAAAGCTCTCTGTGAACTCTTTCAGATAACACGGTTCTATACAAGTTCTTACAGGCCATTACTAAATGGAGCTGTAGAGCGTATGAACAGTGTTATTCTTCAAGCTTTGCGTCTTTACTGTAAAGGACAGCAGGACGATTGGCCAGATCTTCTTCCTTCTATAATGATGGCCTATCGAATGACCCCTGCAACTCAGTCCACTTTGCATTCTCCATTTTTCTTACTCTTTGGAAGAGAAATGAGACTGCCAATTGACACTTCTCTGACTCCAAAATCTACTTTATCTGCAAATTTTAAAACTCATCTATCAAATGTCCTCAAAAATCTTGAAACTGCAAGAAAAATAGCTGCTGATAATATCAAAAGTGCACAAGATAAATACAAAGAACAATATGACAAACGGACAGACAACCCTAAATATCGACCTGCAGACAGAGTTTGGCTATACTGTACCAAAGTTCCAGTAGGAATGGCCCCTAAATTGCATAGAAAATGGGTTGGACCATATTACATTGTTTATCTTGGACCCCACAATACATACAAATTGAGAAGATGCGGTGACAACAAAGAGGTTAAGGTCCTTGTCAATGCAACTAGGTTAAAATTGGAAAATTTGTATTTCAAATTAGAGTTTTAAGAATAAATAATACTTACCTGTCATTACAATATGGATTGCTCTTTTCGATCCGCAGAATAAACATGCTCTTACCGGAAGTGAACTTTTTTTACCTATGCACCGTTTCGTCACTTCCTTTCTAAATACACAACATGTGTCAGTTTCCTACCTTGCGAAAGTGTTCGCTTTAATGGTAAGAATGACATGTGGGGTAGGAGGGTGGGCTAGCTGTAATGACAGGTAAGTATTATTTATTCTTAAAACTCTAATTTGAAATACAAATTTTCCAATTTTATTTCATAAATAAACTTACCTGTCATTACAATATGGATTATTGCAGATTCCAAAGCAGTGTCCATATGGTGGTGGGTGTCATTCACATTCATATCTTCACCCATGAATATACACAATATACAGTATTCAGGATTTCTTATCCGTCATAAAATAGTTGCTTTTCGCGAAGCACTTATATTATCATATTAGAGTACCACAATTACTATCATAAAGCCCTCACAATGTATATATACATAATGTATCATAATATCTTTACTTTCACTATCCAACACTGAATGTTATATACAAAAAATAACCCTTCCCCGCGATCCGCAAGAAAAGAGTGACAATAATAGGAATGTGTTTTCTACACATTCAAAAAGTCTGTAATTATAGACTTCAAATAATAACGTGTAAAAGTGGTCTCCCTTGACCAGTCAGCAGATTCCATTATTTGTTGCAGAGATGCCCCCTTAAAAAGTGCCCATGATGGACCAATACTACGAGTAGAATGTCCCTTTATCTTTTCCACTGGTTTGTCTTCCGATTTATAGCAGAATTTAATACATTCTACAAGCCATCTAGAAATAGTCTGTGAAGAGACAGGTTTATGAGGTTTCCTTGTAGCAATAAAAAGCTTCAAAATATCCCCCGAATTCGTTTTACGGAAAGGTTCAGTTCGTTTCAAATAGTATGCCAAAGCCCTTTTTGGGTCAAGGAACTTGTTCTGACTCAAAGCCGGCACAAAAATGTTTTTACTTGTATGATTTGGTCGATCTTGCTTTGATAAACCGATTCGTAAGAAAGTAACACCACGTTTCTGTACATTTGCTGATCCTTCTCCCAACTGTAGAGATTGTAGGTCACTGCAACGTCTAAATGTGGTAATTGCTATGAGAAAACATGTCTTCCATGTAACATACTTTAAGGGAGCACTCTGCATCGGCTCAAAAGGTGATTTCTTCAGATTTCCTAAAACGAGAAGAAGATCCCATTCAGGTACAAGTCTTTTCATTGGGGGTCGTTCATTGAATACTGCCCTTAAAAGTCTGATAATGCATGGATGTTGTCCAATAGGAATATTGTTTACCGGAGCAAGAACCGTAGACAACATGGATCTATAGCCATTTATAGTTCTGTATTTTAACCCTTTATCAAACAGAAAAGTAAGAAAATCTGCACAGTTTGCTAAAGTGGCAAAATAGGGATCAATATCCCTTTCACGACACCAGCTAACAAACTGTCGGAATTTGCTCCTGTAATCTTTTTGCGTGCCTTTTCGCCATGATTTTGCCAATAATTTCCTAGCTCTTTTAGAAAACCCCTTTGAAGAGAATGATTGGTCGATAGCAACCATGCAGTCAGATTGAGTGTCTCTGGATGTGGATGGGATATTGTTCCCTTGCATTGAGTGAGTAGATTCTCGCTGCATGGAAGCTTGCGTGGACAAGCAATTAGAAGACTCAACAGTTGTGTGTACCAGTGTTGTCGTGGCCACTGTGGAGCTATGAGAATCAATGTGCACTGAGCTGTTTCCATATGATTCAATACCCTGGGAATCAACTGCACTGGTGGAAATGCATATGCAAACATGTTCTGCCATGCAATTGACAGGGCATCCAAGGCATATGCTTGTGGATGCGGAGTCCATGAGCAGAACAGAACTGTTTTCTTGTTTTGAAATGTTGCAAACAGGTCTAATGTTGGGTAGCCCCAAATTTTGAATATTTTCACCACTGTTGCATTGCTCAGGGACCATTCTGTTTGGCGAATCAAATTTCTGCTCAAGCTGTCTGCAAAGGTGTTCTGAACTCCTTTGATATGGACTGCTTTCAATTCCATCTTGTTGGCTATAGCTATTTTCCATAGATCCAAGGTCAGATAACACAACTGTGTGGACCGAGTTCCACCCTGGTGGTTTATATACTGGCAAACAGTTGTGTTGTCTGATCTGATCAGTACATTCTGATTCTTCAAGTGAGATAGGAACTGCTGTATACATTTGATCACAGCCATCATTTCCAAAGAGTTGATATGCATTAGTTTCTGTGTTTTGCTCCACTGGCCTTGACAAGATAGGCTGTTCAAGTGACCTCCCCAACCCCATTTGCTTGCATCTGTGGTTAATGATATTGGGAACAGATCTGTCTGCAAAGATCTGCCCTTTGCAATGTTCTGATCCAGTAACCACCATTCCAGACTTGAAAACAGATCTGGAGTAAATGGTATTTTGTGAGACAACTCCATTCTCGATGGACTCCAGTTGTGAAGCAAATGAAGCTGGATAGGTCTCATGAAAAGTCTGGCATTTGGAATGAGTTCCAGGCATGATGCTATCAGACCTAACAAAATCAAAAAATGTCTTGCCGTTCTTTGACCTTGAATGATATTTGTTACAGCTTGTTTCATTTTTTCTAATCTTTCCTCTGTTGGGTATACTAGTCCTTTTAATAAATCGAATTTCCCCCCAATATAGACAATTGTTTGGACTGGAATTAACTGGGACTTGGTTTTGTTCACTATAAAACCTAGTTGGAAAAGGAGATTTAGAATTTTTGCTCTGTTTTCCAAAATCAATATTCTTGTCTGATTCACAGACAACCAATCGTCGAGGTAGCTTGCCAGACGGACATTTTGTTTCCGTAGATGAGCTACTACTACTGATATTAGCTTGACAAACACGCGGGGGGCACTCGTTGGGCCAAAACAAAGAGCCCGGAATTGATAAACTATCCCCTGAAATTGGAAGCGAAGATATTTGCGATGACCCTTGAAAATTTCTATATGGAAATAGGCATCTTTTAAATCTATCGAGATTGCCCAATCCCCTTTTCCAACCAGATTCAAGACTTTTGACATTGTATCCATTTTGAATTTCTTTTTGCAGAGATACTCGTTGAGGGGTTTTAGATTTATGACTGGTCTCATTTCCCCATTCTTTTTCTGAACTAGAAATAATGTACTGTAGAAACCGCCATGAATATCTTTTTTGTCTACCTTTTCTATAGCATTTTTTTCTAAAAGATTCTCTATTTCTGACTGAATAGTAATTTGATCCTTTACTGGAACATTTGTTGGTTTTATGCCTAAAAAAGGAGGTATTTTCACAAATTCTAGTTTGTACCCCTGTTCTATTATTTCTAAAACCCATTTGTCCGAGGTTATTTGTTTCCATGCAGGGAGGAAATGAGACAGTCTTCCCCCAACAGGTATCTCTGGATTTTTTGCTATTGTACTTACAGAGTCATTTTTCATCTGCCTTAGCAGATTTTTGTCCAGAAGCTTTGTATGAGCCCGGACGTCTATTGTAGCTGTTGTAGCTGGATCTACCTCGATTTCTGTAATCGTATTTGTTGTCCCTTGGTACCTTTGGGATACGAAAATTATTCCAGTTAGTACTGGCCTGAGCACTCGGCTCTCTATGTTCCAGTAATGGCTTTTTGTAGCTAGATTCTGATTGAGGTGTAAAAGTTGATGATGGTTTACGTTTAAGATCCCTTTTTCTCATGTCAGGGATTAAATCGTCAATCTGTTTCTTTTTCTCCTTGCGTGCTTTAAGCAAAGATTCCAATTCTGGTCCAAAAACCCCATCCCCTGACAAAGGTAAATTGGCAAATTCCACATTGTCAGGTTGTTCAAACAAAAGAGTGTCTGTCATAGCCACAGATCGCCTTATAATGTGGTGAAAAGCACCTGTTCGTCCAATTTGGTCAAGACACTTTGTTGACATAGCAAAAATGTCCTTTACTTGCTGTGTAGCTTTGTCTTTATCAAGGTCCTCTGACTGAATAAATTGTAATAAATTTCCCAGGCTTTGCTGTATATACATTTGTATCACTAGACCTAGTCTAGCAGCTTGATGCCCTTTATAGGCAATTTTTTCCACCATTTTGGCTGGTTGTCCAAATAAATGCTTCCCTTTACTTTTAACAAAAGAAGCTCTGTTTCCATACCTCTTTGTGAGACAAGATTCAATAATTGTATCTAAAGATGGAACCTGTAATAAACTCTCTGACTCTGGGTCAACAGGAAATAAATCAAAGTTCTCTTCGGAGAAAGCAGACAAAAAATTTGGTTGTTTGCACCGATAACTGTTTTTAATAACATCAATTTGAGATTCATCCAGCACAAGCCCTTCTTTTTTGTCCACTTTTTTAACAATAGCATCCTCTCCGAACATGTCAAATAAACATTTCCTCTGCTCGGCCGATAGAGAGCTTCCAGACAGGTTTGCATTATTGTTACTGTCCAATTTATCCTGTCCTGGGCTAGGATCATCCTCTTTGTCTGTATGACAAGGTGAAATATGCCCACAAGCATATAAAGAAACTCTGTCTGCTTCATCCTCAGAGTCTGATAAGTGTTCACGAGTTTGTCCCTGAACTGGTTCAGCCTTGTTAGACAAAGCTTTCTTCAACATATTTTCAATAACAGAAAACCGTTTACTTAGCTCGCTGTAGCGTGAAGGCCTCTTAGTCTTTTTGCCTCCTTGAGCCGTGTCTGACACAGACGGCACGTGGTCCGGGTTTTTTTCAATCACTGCACCCGAATTTGTCGGCGACTGGTTTGACCCGTCGTTCGTATCCGTGTCCGAGTATAATTCACCATCCTCGGCTGAGAAATTCGACGCCATAAACACAATGTCGAAGCGCGAGACCGACCACAAAATAAAACAAAGTCCAAAGCACGTGGTCGGCAATATCGTAAGCATGAAGAACTGCGGAGATGCGAACACTTTCGCAAGAAAAGAGAAACTGACACATGTTGTGTATTTAGAAAGGAAGTGACGAAACGGTGCATAGGTAAAAAAAGTTCACTTCCGGTAAGAGCATGTTTATTCTGCGGATCGAAAAGAGCAATCCATATTGTAATGACAGGTAAGTTTATTTATGAAATAAAACCCTATTTTGATCCAAATAACAGACCAACAAATCCACCACCTGGTTACGAACACTTAACCCAACCACTAAATGCTGAGCACATACCAGATGAACCTCAAGCACAAAACACAACCAATGAGGATATCAATTCAGTGAAATTGATAATTGCATTTTTCTTTCTAATTGTGTTTTAATGTTGTATATTCATACAACTGCAATGTTTCTTTATATTTTTGTACTAACTATCAACCAGATATAAGTCAATTTATAAGAAACTGAAAGTCAGTGCTTTGCCTTATATGCATATCTAAGTATTGTTTGTTGAAATAATTGTATGTGTGTATTGTATGATCTAGCCATGGCAAGGAAGAATGAAATTACTGTGTGAAAGAAATAATTGTGTGAATGGATCTATTTGAATTTTTGCATATTTCATGTGTTGTTATTTTGTATTTTCTTTTAATTAGAGTATGATTGAGGACAATCATTTTTCAAGGCAGTGGAAAGTGTAACAATGCTATAAAATGTGAAATCTTGTGTTGCACTATTTGGCATGATATTGCACTATTTGTCACAATATTTGAAAGTCTATAAAATTTGTCACCAGAAGCAATTTCTTCATAAAGTTTGATCATAATCATTTGGCTTAATAAATTAGACCTTATCTAAACACATTGCCTGCTTAAGCTTTCTCTTCATAAAAGATGTTAGATCATTATCATATGGTTTCATGGACACAGGGTATAACGTGCCACGCCGACACCAGAAGGTTCGTGGACACCTGATCGATTTTTTCGATACGGAACTAACGGTGGAGCAAGTTTTTGACTGATTTGTAAACCAAAATAATCATTTTCATTTCAATTTTTAGTATCACTGTCGAAATGAATGGTTCTTCTGTTAGGAAATAAAAGGAGAGGGTAGCAACTAAGCAAAATGAGCGAGTTCTAGCCCTAGGAGTGAGTGACTTTGCTTGTTTGTTAGGTTTGTCATTAAGTTTTGTCAAACAACCTGACTATTCTTCATTGTTAGAGATTGTCTAATATAAATTTATGTATCCTCTACACACATACCAAATTTCACGGCAAAAGATCCACATTAAGCGAAGATATTTGTACTTTTATGGGCCTGAGTAGCGGAAAATATGATAACAATACACCCCCTGAATTTTTAGAGAATGGAAATCGACACCAGAGTTAAAAGAATTTGTGATAACTCGACACCTTCCCTTAAATCATCTATATTCCTCCCTAAACGCTCGTGTACTAACCGTTTACGGAGTAGTTTCTGTACATTTCAGCTTATAAAGGCTCGATGATTAATTTAAGAGCATATTCAAACCAATCCCGTAAATTATAGCACTTATTTTTACCGTTCTGCTCATCATACATTGGACAAAGTTGGCCAACTCTGTTTGAATATTTGTATTCATAAATTCGATCTATGAAACGTTCATAGGACGTTGAATCTCGTGAAATCGTATATCCCCTTCTTTACTTATATCGGGTATATATCGTTTTTATGCGCCCTGTTACTGTTACGTGTGTATTCCTTTGCGTATGAATGAGGAAAAAATATAAGCGGTTGACCTAAAGAGCATAATTCAGCTTGCCTACGTGTATAACATGTTGGTCATACTGCGTCAATATAGATTACATTTCATCAAAGGACTATCAAAAGCTGCCTTGCATTCATGATACGAAAGCGCTCGCCGCGAACAGTTTTTATAGCGAGCAGCCTGTCTTGAGCGCACCGCACCGCACCGCAAGCGATTCCAAAAGCGGTTGCTTGGCGACCAAATGGACTTGACTCAAAGCTTAATCCAAGAAAATACTTTTAGATTAATAAAATGAATTAAAAAAACAAAAAAAAAAAACATTTGTTATTGATAGATTTAGCCCTTCAGATGGTAAAATATCCGAACAAAACGGGAATAGCGAGATTTTCGAAAAAGATCGATAATATTGGTTAAGCTATCCGTTTGCTATGAGACGTCACAGTAACGTCGGGCTATTTTACGACGCGTTAGCAAAAAATAAAAGCGCCCATCGCATGCATACCGTTCTGAACATGAAAGCAAGACAGTGCTCGCTAATGTTTGCACTTGCGCTTTGCTTACCTGAATCAGTTTTAACTAATGTCTTTGTAGGTCTCGCTTCGGAAAGATTAACGTCTTAAGGGTTTTTTTTTGTATGTGTTAGAATAAATTAGCTTATGTGAATTATTTTTTCTTTACTAAGAAATTTGTATTTCTATTTGAATGCCTTTTCATTGTCATTTTTCGCGTAAATACAGCAAAGATCGCGTGACATAGTTTTTTTAATTCTTCTATAAATTAGTATAAATGCAGTTAATTACATCACGAAATTGACACCTAGCGCGATCAAAACCGTTCAAAATCACTCGCTCAGCGCTCCAGTCGTTCACTCCGAACACTCACCCACACCATTCAGAAACGCTCCAAAACCACTAAAAAGATTAATTCAACAACTGCATTCAAAATTAATATAGCTAGACAAAAGCGCAATTTCGCTAACATAATGAAATTATAAGCGTCTGATTGGTTCTTGGAGATATAGGAATCCATTTACTTTATTGGAGTAAAGACGGCACATTTCCCGTCAAATGTCACGTGTCTACAATAGCTTGTTGGGTGCTTAAAAACCCTTGGGTGACACTCTTTCGAACATGTTATGATTTCTTGTTTCAATGAAAAAACAAGACTTTAATGGACTTCGCAATTTTTATGGAAACGAAATGATAATTCTTCTAAATACGAAATAATTTCCATGCCGTTAACTCCTTTCCTACATTCTTCAAACTTAAATTAGCCTATGCTTATGTATAATATGTCTTTTCTGTTATGCTATGAATTCACCTGGCATTTTCAATAGCTTTTCGATTATTGTCGTTCATTTATTGATGAGAGAAAAATGATGCGTGTCAGATGGTAATGGTCTTATGAAAGTTGTGCGCGGCAAGGCTACACGTTACTACAGTTAACATCATCGTGAAATTGACAAGGCGAATGATTTTGGAATGATTTAGGAATGAAATTGAATGGGTGTGTGGAGCGAGTTTTGAGTGAATTTAATGGGAGGTATTCCTTTATCGCTAATTTTGTTTATCCTGAACAAACTTTGCGATAAAGTATTACCTCCCTTTAAAATATGCATACAAGTTCTATATATAGTTTCTAATTTCCTAACCTATGAGGCGCTAACAATTTGAATTATGTCAGTGAAATCGCGATTATTTGATATCAAAATTTATTTCGCATGACGTTTTTGATTCTATATTTATCAATGGGTTTTTTTTAATGGTTTGAGTGAGTGATTGGAATGAGTGAATCGGGCGCTGAATGAGCGATTATGAATTGTTATGATTGAGGTGAATATCAATTTCACGATGTAATAAACTGTAACTGAGCTAGATAATATGGATGGGTTACCAGCCCGATAAGCTCAGTTGGTAGAGCACAGGACTTCAAAACCATTGAAGTTCGACGGCGTGAATTCGATTCCCGGGCTGGTACACAAATAAAAACTAATTGTCTTTCGGACGAGACGTTAAACCGAGGCCCTGTGAGACGGTGCTTTTCACCGAGCACGTTAAAGAACCATGGCGGATCTCAGCAGTAGTTGCGTCATAAATCCTTGCACTATCCCTCGTAACAACTAACCCTCTTCTGCGGGCCTCGCTCATATGGGCATGTGCTACGGTAGCGACGATAAATAAACGGAAATACAATATGGATGGGCCAAAAAATACAGTCTTTGTCAGGTTTTTTGTAGAGTGCAGACCGGTATATTTCTCTCAAATGGCCCTACTTGGGTCATAGCAAGTATACGTCATACGTATCGCGGAGTAGCAAACCACTCTTTTCGAGTATTTTTTCTTGATTATATCAACAATTCTGCCCTGTCACGCCCATATTTTTGGGTAAATCCAAATTTCTTGAACAACTAAGGAAGAGGGCCACCCAAGGTTCATTTCTGCCAAGCTACACTGTAATGAGGCCAACGGTTTAGGAGGGGAAGAATTTAAAATATTTTAAACAAAAAACGATCGCCCTGCAACACTCATATTTAAGGGTAAATAAAAATTTCAAATAACAACTTCAGAAGAGGGTCACCCAAGGAACATTCATGCCAAATTTCATTAAGATTTGGCCATTGGGTTGGGAGAACGGAATATTTTCAAACATTTCATAGTGAAAACAAGCCCCGTCCTAACACTTCTTTATTTAGGGTAAATCCAAATTTCTTTAACATTTTAAGAAAAGGGTCACCCAAAGAACAATTGTTTTTTCTTCGATAAGAAATTTAAAAGAAAAAAAAAATCCGTTTTTTTCAAAGTTCTGAGAGTCTCCTTGAATACCTGAAATATCACCTATCGACTGTAAACAAATCGACGTAATGCGACGTAACTCCGAAATTAAAGATTAGGTCAGCTTCCTCTGATGAAATGTATCTATAATGACGTTGTATGACCAACATTTCATATGGGTAGGCTAGCTGTAAATATAATATCAAGGTCAGCCGCATTTTTCCTCATTCAGACGCCTTCTTATACACAAATAAATATACATGTAATGGCGTTTCACAGATCGCATTTATGAATACAAATATTCAGAGTTGGCCAATTTGGTTCAGTGTATGATGAGCAGAAAGGTAAAAAATAAGCGCTATAATTTACGGGATTGGTTTGAATATGCTCCTGAATGAATCATCGAGCCTTTATAAGCTGAAATGTACAGAAAATGCTCCGTAAACGGTTAGTACACGAGCGTTTTGGGAGGAATATAGATGATTTAAAGGTAGGTGTCGAGTTATCACAAATTCTTTTAACTCTGGTGTCCATTTGCATTCTCTAAAAATTCAGGGGGTGTATTGTTATCATATTTTCCGCTACCCAGGCCCATAAAAGTACAAATATCTTCGCTTAATGTGGATCTTTCGCCGTGAAATTTGGTATGTGTGTAGAGGATACATAAATGCTCTTAGACAAATACAAAAAATGAAGAAAAGTCAGGTTGTTTGACAAAAAATTAATGACAAACCTAAAAAACAAGCAAAGTCACTCACTCCTAGGGCTAGAACTCGCTCATTTTGCTTAGTTGCTACCCTCTCCTTTTATTTCCTAAAAGAAGAACCATTCATCTCGACAGTGATTCTAAAAATTGAAATGAAAATGATTATTTTGGTTTACAAATCAGTCAAAAACTTGCTCCACCGTTAGTTCCGTATCGAAAAAATCGATCAGGTGTCCACGAACCTTCTGGTGTCGGCGTGGCACGTTATACCCTGTGATGGATTAGAATTTTATCTATTAACACATTGTACACTGCATGCTGAGCTATCAGCCTATCTTATTAGAATGATAACTATTTGATCTCTGGAATTATTATCAATGCAAATTTATGTTAATCTTGATAAGTTTTGAAGGCTGGTCCCTCCAAGATTAATTAAGATCATCCTATGATGTTCTTGATGTAGATTGGATAATCATGTCTAAATTTTCATTGGTCAACATTTATCATCTTTATATCTTACAATTTCATTGGTTGTGTTTAGAATAATCTTTTAGGTTTAAATAATAAGAATGTTGATTGCTAGTCAGTTGAGTTTGAGTTTTAAGTTAGGTTAAGAATAAGAACTTTGAATTAAGAAATTGTCAGTATAAATTATCAGTGCTTGTCTTACTGTAATATCATATGCAAAACTTAGTGTCTACTTGAATAAAAGAAATACAAAACGAAATTGGACTTTATTGAATCATTGTGTTGAACAAATACTCACGCCAAGCGAGTTATGAAACAATGCGATAAAAGGACAAATTCCCCAACCCAAACTCCCCAAAGCGTGATCGGGGAAACGACCCTCGGTCACAAATAACCAACGAGAAAATAGACTAAGACATGGCGGGACCGGAAGGCGAGTTCGAGCTTTCGCATGAATTTGACTTTTCGCCCTCTCGAGGTTTTATGCGAGACCACTGTATATACTTTTTTTTCAATTTTTTTTTTTTTTTTTCAAAAATGACAATTTAAATCATTTTAATTTACTAAAAATGAAAATACATTATCAAAAAAATATACATTAGATCTATTAGGGAAATTGAGAATGGAAGGAAAGATTAAGTCTTAGGTCCATGATTAGGAAAATAAAGAAAATGTTAACTTACCTAGTGTGAGGTTGCTGTGAACTAGAAAAACTTGGAAAAATTGCCGATTGTGTTGATTTCAAAAATTTGAAGAATGGCGGCAAAATAAGCATCATCAGTTTATGAGTAAGTACACAAAAAATTATGATCCAATACATGGCCAGATATCCCCAACGTCCCGATTGACCGCTCTTTGTAAAACAGCATGTCCTAAGGATCATGTCCAGATTGATTGATTGAATGGAGTTTTACGCCGCTTTCAACATTATTTCAGTTATATCGCGGCCGCTGGAGCACCTAACAATGGATTCCTGGTATTTCTCTCACCAGTACAACCATCAAATCCTTTCCTAGCCTCCAGCTGCTATCTCACATAGGTCTAAGATCATCAACCAAGTGGTGAGAGACAAATAGTCGGGAAAGATTGAGAGCCACCGCCGGGGATTAAACCCGGGACCCCTAGATTGACAGTCCAACGCGCTACCAACTGCGCTATGATGGCGGCGGATCATGTCCAGAGGATCATTTCTGTAAAGTCTGATTAAATTCTGACCAGTGGTTTCAGAAGATTTTTTTATTTCACCATTTGGGGCCCATTTGGCAGTCGAAGGCTCATAGCAGCCAACTTGTCGACCTGATCAGAATTTATTGGAGGAACCCGAGAAAGCATTTCCAAAGGATTATTCCTGTGAAATTCTGACCAGTAGTTTCACAGTAGAAGATGTTTAAATGGCAAAGGTTTTGCATGGATTGACACACAAACTGAGGACAGACGACCCGCCAACAGCCTAAGCTTCAGTGGACTTTGTCCAGTGCAGCTTAGGATATCTAGAAATTAAGTTGATGTCTGGTTTAAGTTGTTGAGTATATTACAAACTTTTAAATGGATAATGTTTGAACCATAGGCATTTGGTTTCAGGATTTTTTAAGAAATTACATTCTATCAATTTAATAACTATACACAAGGTAGTGCAATTGCCATTTTCTTAGGAAACGGATGCGTTTACAAGTAATTTGGTACTCGATTCTCACGAGTAAATACGTCCTATGACGGAAGCCACAGATGCGTGTAAGAACATCCGTTCTCTTTAACATGGCGGCTGCACTACCTTGTGAATTAATTATTATAGACTAGTGGTATTGGTAAGTTATTAATAAATCCCGCATCCAAGTGCCTATGGTTTGAACCACCCTGGTACTCCACCCCCACCCACTGTGAATCCCATTGTGGTGATAAAAAGCAGACTAGTTGGCATCAAAGCTGATTCATAAATATAAAATAATAATAAAACAGTTATCATAATTCTTAGTTCTAGTTAACTAGATCTACCACAGATGTTTTAAATGGCAACCACTTTCATTGACATCTCTTCTCTTCTTCGGGCATGCGTTTGAGTTTCCCGCTAATCGTACACGGTGTCACCTTTTTACGTAAGAAAAACAAAGTGTGATACTGACATATGGAGGGGGGTGTAAGAAAACCGGATGGGTCATTGGAAATACAGTTTATAATAAATGGACAAAATCTTGATCAGTTTCACGAGCACAAAGATACGTCAAATTCTTAAGCAAAAAATAATGTGAGTTCAATCCATTTAAAAGTATTTGGTCCATTTCTGGAATGGTAACTGCTGAAAACCCGGCTTCTGTGTTACCCGAGATCAGGGTAAGTATTCGGATTTAGCTAAAGGGGTTTCAAACGAATCCCCCCTCTATATCCAATTTATTTCAATCAAGTGGATAATTCAATAAAAAAGATCTGGGTTTACAGTCAAAAGGGCCCAAAGTTACAACAACCCAGAGTCAAAACGGCCCGTAATTTGGCCCAAAAAGGCCCAAACCAGATTTTCCATTAGGCCAGAACGAAAAAAAAAAATCACGACAAACAGAGAATAATTTTAAAGAAAAAAACTCTTACTAATGGATCCTAAATATAAATGTATATTGAGAGTCCCTGACTTACTGTAACACAGAGAAAACGACCCACCATTTGGCGTACTGATCAAAAACGAAAACTTGCGATTGTACAAGTAAAAGATATTTTATGGAAAGAATTTGAACAGTTATAGACCTGCAATTTCAAGTGAGTGATCAAAGATCAAATTTTACATTGAAAATGATAGAAGGTAACGGTTTCTCGGACCTCACTCTTTCTTGCGGAACTAAAGATGTGTATTATTCTTATCTATACTGACGACAACAAAAATCTAACCGCTTATATTAAAGCGACAATTATTTATAAAAGAAGAAAAAAAATCTTGAAACATATTTCTTAATTTTGAGGGCAAATTAATTGCAGTCGAGCTCACACAAGAACTGAGTTAGGTTCGCTATGTGAAGAGTAGTTATTCAGCTTCAAAGATCCCCCATTCGTGACAATAGCTGGGTTGATCATATTGACACGAGATCAAATCATCGAGTCTATTAACGTTACTTATCGAAATATGGACATTGCACATTTAAGTTTGGGAGAGAACCAATTCACATTTCTTTGCGAGCAACGGTTCGTTCTTGAATCGTATATGGCCTCATAATAAAGACGTCTCCGTCCACAGATACACCAGCCGCATTCTCTTTGATCAATTTACCAGAAAAGACGCTGACAAGAGTACATGTATGGTAAAACGTGACTGAGAAAATATCCCTTTTAATACGACTGAATATACATATATTCCTAAAAATATAAATACGTGTTGCCGATTCACAGTTTGTTAATCATTACTTGGTAATCGCAGTATAAAGCTGAATAATGACTTGAGCTGTATGATCTTTTATCCGCTACGTATTAATCTCAAATTAAGAAAGGTAAATAACTTTTTGTTTGATTGAAAAAATAATTTTGATTTAGAAGGAGTAATAAAGAATAGTTCTACAAGGGGGGTAATCCGCAAAAAAGGGTATAATGTGCGCCCATTCAATAAATTTAGGAAGGGGATAATGTCCGGCCGGTCAGAAATACGAATGGGATTTTGTCTGCCCTGTTACTTAGAGGAATTTGATAATGACCACATTGTTAGAAACCATTGTGGACTGGGTTACTGCCCCTAGATCTATCGATACTAGAGACAGGTATTTTACAAATTTTCGTAAGGTCATGTGACCCGGTAGTGACGTCATTTGATCAACGTTAAACGGAAGCTAGAAAATCGTAAAGCGTTTGGTAGCGGATTCGCGACATGCAGTTGATCGAAAATCACGGTGAATGCGGCAAAAAACAGCAAAAAATGAGTTGATTTTTTGTTTTTCTTTCGTATGTTTATCTCGTAAAGAGATTATTTAAATAAGCAACAGAATTTCAGTACTTTCGCCAAATTTCAACGGATATCGACATGCATGATGGGAAAATTCTTACGGTTCGTAATAACTTACTTGTCGTGAAATATACGTAGCCAATCAGATTGCCGTAAAATTTATACACTACCCGTTGTCTCTCACAGACATCGGGGTACCAGTTCAAAACCATTGAAGGTGATAATGTCCGGAGGGGATAATGTTCGGTTACCATGGGTAGCACACTCTTAACACTTTGCTGTTTAATCCCTGCTTTTAACGTGCCTGTAATTTTAAGATTGAGAAAACATTGTGAAAAAAGAAGAAATTGCTTCTGACAAGCAATTTCTTCTTTTTCCACACTATTTTCTACCCTACTGAATGGTTAAATTTCAAATTAAATCAACTTTTAATCTTCATCTGCAAAACCTTTGAATTAGGACAGGTCCAAAATTTTGTATAAAACAGGAAAGGGTTAAAAGAACGGTAAAACAGGACATACTTCAGTTTAATTCTGTGATTGCCAAGTAATATTGCCATACTAAGAATCGGCAACATTTAACTCTTTGGGGAATATACATGTATTCCATTTAATCATGATTTAGGGGGTGTTATCTCAGTTTTGTTTTAACAAATACCAAAGGTTTTTAAAGCGGTTGAGATATGACCTTTTTTTTTTGTTCCCAAGGAAAGGAATACTCGAAATGACAATATAGAATAAAAAGAAACTTGCAGATTTTTCATACATTCACTGTTGTACACAGATTAGATTTTGTATACTTACTGTACTAAGTCAGCATTTGATTAGGATTTAAAATGAACCTTTATTTTAAATGAACTTGAATTATGTTCCATTTATATTATGTTATTATGTTCCATTACAAATAAAGCCCAATACATTCACTAATTCTTAACCCTGTCATGCTGATTAAAAACCTTGGCAAAGTTGCAACAAGGTCAAAGAGCTTAAAGCTCTGGATGCACTAAATGAAATTAAGTATTCATTTTAAAAATCAATTTTTCTGGTTTCAAAAAAGGAAAATAGGTGATGTGGACAAAGATCAGACTGCACACATGCGCATACTGATATTTGTCTATAGCTCCTGCAAAGGCAGTAATAATCCAGATTCGAAATTAATAAACATTTCAGATATGTTAATAAATGGAACTAAGAGCAAACAATAGAGTTCTGTTCTAAAATATTCCTTCTTTTCTGATATAAATTAAACTAAAAACGCTAGAAATATCCTTATTATGAAGGGGCTTTTGTCTGCCCTATTTATATTTCTAAGGGGAAATGGTCCGAATCACCAGAAACACAAACGGATCATTTCCGACATCATAATATATGGAAGAGAATGATCGACAGGTCTGAAATACGTAGGTGAATTGTCCACCCTGTTACTTTGAGTAAGGGGATAATGTCTGCTCAACTGGCGTCCGTCGTCCATCGTCCGTCGCCAACTTTTGCCTTGTGTGCACTCTAGAGGCCACATTTTTGGCCCAAATGTCTTGAAACTTGGTCAAACTGTTTCTCTCCTTATGATATCGGTCAAGTTCGAATTGGGTCAAGTGGGGTCAAAGCTGGGGTCAAGGATCAACTTTTGAAAAAAAAACCTTGTGTGCATTCTAGAGGCCACATTTTTGGCCAAATAGTCTTGTAAGTTGGTGAGCTTGTTTGTCTCCACCAAATTGGGTGTAATGGGTCAAAAAAGGGTAAGGAGTCAAATTTTAGAAAAAAAAATCTGTGTTCACTCTTGGGGCAACATCTTTTGCCCAAATGTCTTGAAACTTGGTCAGAATGTTTGTCTCCATCAAATCTAGGTCAACTTCGAAATTGGGTTAAGTGGGATCAACAAGATGACCATGATGGTCTTAGACCGCTCACCTGCGTCTCTTTGACCCCCGGGACATCATTATAATGAAATAGGCAGATGTCAAAAAGGTGATAATTTCTACATAAGATCAATATCATGGAATGTTTTCAACCAAGAGCAAGAAAAATATGCCTTTTCACTCTTTGATTCTATATAAAAAAGGATACACCCAGGTGGAGCCCAAATATGACCCCAGGGTCTTGATATGAAACATCTTGGTAGAGGTCCACTAGATGATGCTACATACTAAATATGAAAGCTGTCTGCCTTCTGGTTTCAGAGAAGACAATTTTTGAAGATTTTCATATATTCACCCGTTGTGCTCAGATGAGCTAAAAGGGATGTGCCTCGGTGTAGCCCAAATATAATCCCAGGGTCTTGATATGAACAAACTTGGTAGAGGTAGAGGCTAGATGATACTACATAATAAATATGAAAGCTGTCTGCCTTCTGGTTTCAAACAGGGCGATTTTTGAAGATTTTTCTTTTTTACCCTTCGTGCTCAGAAGAGCTGAAAGGGATGCACCCGGGCGAAGCCCATGTATGACCCCTTGGTCTTGTTATAAACAAACTTGGTAGAGGTCCACTAGATGATGCTTCATACCAAATATGAAAGCTGTCTTCCATCTGGTTTCAGAGAAGGAGATGTTTAAATTTTTTCGCTCTTTCATGCTATGTAAAAAGGGTTGCGCCCGGACAAAGCCCAAATATGACCCCAGGGTCTTGATATGAACAAACTTGGTAGAGGTCCACTAGATGATGCTTCATACTAAATATAACAACTCTCTGCCATCTGGTTTTAGAGAAGAAGATTTTTAAAGATTTTCGCTCTTTGATTCTACAAACTTGGTAGAGGTCCACTAGATGATGCGACATACCAGATATGAAAGGTGTCTGCCTTCTGGTTTCAGAGAAGAAGATTTTTTAATATTTTCATATTTACACGCTTGTGTTAAGGGTAAAGAGTAAGTTAAGGGTGGAATTCATTTATTTGAAGAACTTTGGTAGACCTTGGCCCAAGGAACATCCCTGCCAAGTTTCATCAAAATTGGCCCACTGGTTTAGGAGAAGAAGATGTGAACGACGGACGACGCACGACGGACAACTGACGACGGACGCCGGACATTGAACGATCACAATAGCTCACCTTGAGCACTTCGTGATCAGGTGAGTTAAAAATGGGAACAAGGGGTTAAATTTTAGAAAAACCTTTTGAGCACTCTTTAGGCCACATTTTTTACCCAAATGTCTTAAAACTTGGTCAGAATAATTGTCTCCATCAAATCTCGGTCAAGTTTGAAATTGAGTTAAGTGGGTTCAAAAATGGGATCAAGGGATTCAATTTTAGATAAACATTGTGTGCACTCTAAATTCCACATTTTTGGCCCAAATGTCTCTAGACTTTTTCAGAATGTTTGTCTCCATAAAATATCGGTCAAGTTCGAAATTTGGTCAAGTGGGGTCAAAATGGGGTCCAGGGATCAAATTTTAGAAAAAACACTGTGTGCACTCTAGAGGCGTCATTTTTTTATCCAAATGTCTTGAAACTTGTTCAGAATGTTTCTCTCCATCAAACATCGGTCAAGTTTGAAATTTGGGCAAGTGGGGTCAAAAAATGGGGTCAACGGATCAAATTTTAGAAAAACCTTGTGTGCGCTCTCGGGGCCATATTTTTTGCCCAAATGTTAACAATGTAAGTCAGAATGTTTGTCTATGTCAAGTTCGAAATCGGTTCAACTGGGGTCAAAAATCGGCCAATGGGTCAAATCGTAGAACACCCCTTTGAGGACTCTTTGGGCCACATTTTTTGCTTTTTGTGTTGAAATTTGGTCAGAATGATTGTCTTCGTCGAATCTGGGTCAAGTTTGAAATTGGGCCAAATGGGTCAGAAAGGGGGGGGGGGGGGAGGATCACATTTTTGGAAAAAAAAAATGTTAGCTCTCTAGAGGTCACACTCTTTGTTCAAACGTCTTGATACTCGGTCAGAATGTTTATCACCATGAAATCTAGGTAAAAACATATATTGGATCAAGCGATGTCAAAACTGGGGTCAAGGGGTCAAATCTTTGAAAACCTTGAGTGTACACTAGAGGTCTTTGATTTTGGCCAAAAGGATTTGAACCTTGGTCAGAATGTTTGTCTTCGTGAAATCTAGTTCCAGTTCGAATTTGGTTCAAGTGGGGTAAAATAGAAGAGTTAAAATTTTGGAAAATACCTTGTGTGCACTTTATGATTGAAAACTCTGCAGCTTAGTTAGAATTTTTGTCTTGAAATCTTATTCAAGTTTGAAATAAAACTAGGCCACCTTCAAACACCAAAAAGAAAATGAAAATCAGTATTTTATAGGCAACATATTAGACTCTAGTGTTTGCCTTCTTGATATCTATGACTATTGTTAAGTCTGTAATCATTGTCATATGAGTAGTGTCGGCACTTTACCACCTTTGTAAAATATATGCATCAGGTGGGCGCTTAAGGGTCAATGGTCCTCTTGTTTTCTAAATTTCAATAATTGACATTAGACTTCAACTTTTACAAATCAAGAGTTGCAATGTTTCGAAACATGTCATGTTTGTATATGAGAGAGAACATTGAGAATGTCTCAACTGAAATCATTGGCGTATGACGATTGCACAGTCATGGTCAGCCAGGAATATTTGGCTTGTGGTCTGAATTGTTGCGTAAAAAGCGGCGATCTTTCTGACGCATACACGTGTATAATAGCGGTCACTGTATGTTTGACATGATAAATTGATAGGAGCAGCTTTATTTGAGCTGTAGTTTTGACGTTTGGGAAAAAAAGATGAAGTAATTGAAGTTCGACTCCTGTTATTTCTTAAATTATTGGAAGAGAAACATTTTGGGGGAGTTCTACGAAGCATGAACTATAGTTTTAAAACTATAACCAAGCTCTGCGGTCAGGATGCAATCATTTGGGAGTCATTTGGCAAATGTTGCGCCGCTTTGTATGTGTACAGACTATTTCTGGAATGCATGTTTTGGAACCTATTGCATCTAATAAGGTCTTTGTCCAAAACGTATATATACTTTTCAAGAACTCTACCTATTTGACGGAACGCAAGCTACCTCAGGGGTCCTTTTGTTTGTATAATGGTTCCCAATAGCTGATTCGGATTAATTTGCCTCCGACCACATGGATCGGTTTGTGATTAAGTAATTCAAGATTTTGAGAATATAACTCGTCTAACCATTAAGTAGCCTTGATTAATTCAGCCCATACACTATCAATATTATTGGCAAAATTATTGGATCGCCATATTGAAAATCTTAATGTTGCTAAGCTATTCACGCTCAATAATATTGTAAAATGTCGCAGGTATTGCTCATGCAAGCAGTAGTCAGGGCGTTTATGACGTTCGTCCATTTCTGTTTGCGTTTTCATGATTATGTTCAAGGCAACTGTTTAATAATCAGGTTTTGTCCTATAGATTTAAAAATGCATGTTGTTCAAGGACATATTTTGCAAATACCGCTTTAAATTCAAAAGAAACAGATCTTCTATGCTGATAAATCAAACAAGCGAGTTTTAACTTTTTTAACAAAACAATTAACGAATGCACCGTCATAGCGCAGTGGTAGAGCGTCGGACTATTATTCAGCGGAAAAAATCTAATATAACTCTTTCTCGGCTTATGCCTTCTTCAGAAAAACAGCAAGAATTGGTAAAATTACGATACATCCAAATAACGCATTATATTTTAATTTTCGGTATAGTTCATCCATATGTATGTAAAATGACTGTATAAATTCTTGCTGGTTTTCGGAAGATGGGAAGGCATAAGCCGAAAATCAAAATATAATGAGTTATATTGGAAATGTGTTTAAACGGAATAAAAAGTAATATAGAAACAAGAGGACCAAGATGGTCCTATATCGCTCACCTGAGTAAGTCAACTCATAACTTGTCAACAATGTTATAATACCAGAAATTGTCTGATGTACATTTAGGGTGGATTTAGAAGAAACAGACTTTAATTTCCTCCTACTGCAATTTGATTTTCTTTTTAATTGCAAACAAAGTTATCAATGATGGAATTGAATTAAAGTTTAGTAGACCTAAACATTAAGAATATCCCTTCCATGTTTAAGACATGCCAAATAGTTAAGGCAAAGATTAACCTTCTCTGATATTTTTGGCAATATTTTGAAATTTCCAATACCATGTAAACCAGAGATTTTAATTGAATACAATTATTTTTACAATTTTGGAAGAGCTTCACCCAAAAGACATCCCTACAATGTTTCAGCTTGATTAGCCCAGTGGTTTTGAAAGAGTCTTTCTAAGATTTTCAGCATTTTTCGTCCATTTTTCAGCCTTTCTGTTACCATGCAAAACAGAGTTTTCGATGAAATTAATTTTTTTTAACAACTTTTGAAGAACTTCACGGAAGAAACATCCCTGCCAAGTTTCAGCTTGATTGGCCTAGTGGTTTAGGAAGAGAATAATTTTTTCAAAGATTTTCTGCCATTTTCTAGCATTTTTCAACCTTTCCGTTACCATGGAAACCAGAGTTTTTGATGAAATTAAATTCTTTTAACAACTTTAGAAGAGCTTCACCAAAGGAACATCTGTGCCAAGTTTCAGCTTGATTGGCTCTGTGGTTTAGGAGGAGAAGAATTTTTTTTCTAAGATGTTCAGCCATTTTCGGCCATTTTTCAACATTTCTGTTACCATGGAAACCAGAGTTTTTGACGAAATTAAATTCTTTTAACAACTTTTGCAGAGCTTCACCCAAGAAACATCTCTGCCAAGTTTCAGCTTGATTGGCCCAGTGGTTTGGGAGGAAAAGGTTTTTTCCAAGATTTTCAGACATTTTCGGCCATTTTTCAACATTTCTGTTACCATGGAAACCAGAGTTTTTGATGAAATTAAATTCTTTTAACAACTTTTGCAGAGCTTCACCCAAGAAACATCTCTTCCAAGTTTCAGCTCGAATGGCCTTGTTGTTTAGGAGGAGAAGAATTTTCTTAGATTTTCGACCATTTTCGGCCATTTTTCAACCTTTCTGTTACCATGGAAACCAGAGTTTTTGATGAAATTAATTTTTTTTAACAACTTTTGAAGAGCTTCACCCAAGGAACATTTCTGCCAAATTTCAGCTTGATTGGCCCAGTGGTTTAGGAGGAGATTTTTTTTTCTTAGATTTTCGCGATTTTCTGCCTTTCTGTTGCCATGGCAACCATAGTTATTCATAGATTGAAATTCTTTTAACAACTTTGGAAGAGCTTCACCCAAGGAACACATCTGCCAAGTTTCAGCTTGATTGGCCCAGTGGTTTAGGAGGAGAAGATGTTTAAAGAAATTGTTGACGGACGGACGGACGGACGGACGGACGATGGACGGACGACGAACGGTGAGTGATCACAATAGCTCACCTTGAGCACTTTGTGCTCAGGTGAGCTAAAAATCATTCAAAAGGTTTAGGGTTAGTTTTAGCATAGTTTATTAGTTTAACACTTACAAGTCATTTACAACATATGATACAATGACACCAAGAAATATAAGTTAACATGTATCAAATGGATTGGAACGCAAGCTTGCACATATAAGGTTCTTATCCAGTTTCCGGTCAACATTTACTATTAAGTTCATATTGACCGATACTATGCATTTGTTTAAAAAGAGAACTATTCATTTTTTGTTTATTTAAAAAAACAAAAAACAAAAATGGATTGGTTTGGTGTGGATGAGTGTTTTAAGCGATATTTTGATAACAACAGTGTTCCATTTTTCGAGATTGAATCACATTTTGCACCCACACTGATGTGCAAAGCAAGGTACATTTTTATCGTTTACCAACCGTTTCGCTTCCTGAACGCAGGGCTGTGTATAATTGAAATGATTTTGACTCTCTTACTGGAGTAGAAACATCCTAGTTTAGATGGAAAAAGTGTTATTCTACAGAAAATATTATTACTTTTGTTTGAAAAATAAACATCTATCTCTGTGTTAAGTATGAAAACGTTCGCAGAATACTTGCCAATTGTTATCCTGCTTTGCAGGTGTTATCACATGCAAAGCAGGAAAAACTATTCAAACCTAAAGGTTTTTGCGTTCTGGACGCAGGACTGATCATGTGACGTGGAATCATTTAAATTACATGAAGAGAAAGGACCTAGAATTGGATGCACATCCCCAGATAGACACAAAAGCAACGCGATCCATACCGCAGTAAATTGTACACTGAAAATAATTTTATGACGAAAACCCATAACTATACTTATAGACTACTACTAGAATTCAACGCCTTTTCCAAAAATACCTGGTTTTGGATCTATTACCAAAACCACGTCATATATAAAACGCTGAAGATCAGGTAGGTGAAATCGGTTATCAAGTCACCAGCCCTTTAATATATTATTTCTTATCTTAAACGTTATTTACACATGTCGAATACAAATAATTATTCAGCATTGAAATGTTTGATGAGACAATTTTGATAAACAGCCATGGATCTTATGGTTATCCGTTATTGTTATTTGCGACGGAAGCTCATCACAAACCTTTTTTTCTATGTCGTCCGAGCTATTCAGAACATCCCTCGGACTTAAAACTCTATTCCATAGACCTGCCGAAGGTTTCCGATTGCGTCTGACCATCACACTGGCTTCTACAGTTAAAACATCGTAGAAATTGTAAGGTGAATCATTTTGGAATGATTTCTACTGACCAACAGCTTAATAGCCCTACTGGGACAAAAGTTGATTTTCATAAAAATCTTGGTTTACATTTTATACATCTGAATATCCGTAGATTAATACAGGTCTAAGGTAGATGAAGTCCGACTACTATCCATGAATTACAACCTTGCTGGTATATTTTTGTCCGAGACTTGGCTTGACTCTTCTGTGCCTGAAACTAACATTCCAAACTACATTGTACATCGTCGAGACAGGAGAAATGGTATAGGGAAGGGAGTTTGTGCTTTTATCCGCAGTGACTTATCTTTTAACCCTCGACTTGACATCGAACATCCTGAATTTGAGGCCTACTGGTTAAACATTCTACTTCCGAAATCAAAACCAATACTTTGTGGAGTTATTTATAGACCGCCTTCTCAAAATAACTTTTACAGCATATTAGAAACCTTGTGTCAATCTTTAGATGATTTCTTTCAGAAAGGAAATATATATTTTTGGAGATTTTAATACCAATGTCTTAGGTGATAAATGTGCCATCTTATCTAATTTTAGGTCTTTTTGTGAACTGTTTCATTTGTCACAGCTGATCAACTGTCCTACTAGGACAACTGATGTTTCTTCTACTGCGATTGATCTAATTCTTGTTTCAGACGGTGATAAAGAGTCAAACTACGGAGTTATTGATATTTCTGTAAGTGACCAATCTTTAATTTTTTGTACTCTTAAGATATGTAGACAATCTGTCAATAAACATAAAACTGCCAAATTAAGATCTCTGAAAAATTGCTTACTTAATGCTGATTGGAGTTCTGTCATACTAAGTGACAATGTCAATGATGCCTGGTTGAATTTTAAACACATCTTTTCTTTCAGTATTGAATAAATGTGCCCCTTTTAAACATTTAAGAATTAAGCAGAGAACCGCACCCTGGATGAATGACGAAGTTTTACTGGATATTCAAGCAATTGGAATGGTCTTACTTGATTTACAAAAGGCGTTTGATACAGTTATCATAATATTCCATTAATGAAACTTGAAGACATTGCACTTACTTCAGATGCTATAAGATGGTTTCAGTCGTATTTTTCTGACAGAACTTAAGTAGTTGATGTATCTGGGGTATCCTCTAATCAAGGTTTTATATCATGTGGTGTTCCACAGGGCTAGGTCCTTGGACCTCTCTTATTTCTGATATATGTCAATGACATGTCTACTGTGGTAAAGAATAAATTACTTTTATATGCTGATGACTCTGGGATCCTTGTCTCTGGTAAAAATACCGGTGAAATTTAGTCAGTTCTATCTTCAGAACTGGAAAGGGTGAGTGAATGGCTTATTGATAACAAGCGTTCACCCCATCTTGGCTAGACCGAATCAATTATTTGGTTCAAAACCCCGACTGAAAAGTCAACGTAATTTAGATGTATCATACAATGGTATAAATATACAAGCTACCAGTTCTGTAAAATATCTTGGTGTAATTTTGGATCAGAATTTAACTTGTGCGCAATTGCTAGGTCACTTGTAACCAAGGCTAATGCACGTTTGAAATTTTTATTTTGCAACAGACATTTCTTTAATCTCACAACTCGTAAGCTCTTGGTTATGCCTTAGTCCAGTGTCATTTTGATTATATTTGTTCCTTTTGATATCCTATTAAGCCAGTACTGGAAAGATAGACTTCAGACCACCCAGAACAAATTAGTTCGTTTTGTCTCTGACTTGGGTAATAGGTCTCATGTAGGAGCCGAGCAATTTAAATCGCTAAATTGGTTACCTGTCAACAGGCATGTTGAACAATTAACTCTTTGTAATGTTCATAAAGGTATGTCTCCTGATTACCTAAGAGAACATTTTATTCCCCTGAGACAAGTTCATGGTCGTTTTACTAGGTCCAGGGTATCCGCTGTTTCATCTTGGTTTTTTATACACTGGTCGTTTTGCTTTGCCTAAAATAAGGACGTTTGGTAAGAAGACATTTGCATATCAGGGCATTGTCGCCTGGAACTGACGGCCACAGCAGCTCAGAGACATCGAAAGCACCTGTTCCTTTAAAACTGCCGTGAAAAGATATCTCATGGACATATTTGGCATCCCTTTATAAGATCGTTCATCAATTTTATTTAAAATATGTTACATCTTTGTAACCCCCTGTCTTATGTAAGTGATTGTTTTAAGGACATGCTCTTTTATAAGTACGCCACTGCTTTTTATAACTGTATAGTTCGCTACTGTGATAAGCATGATCTTCTATTAGTGTTTGAAGTTTGATTCTTTTGTCTGTGATACTCAAATGTGATATTTTTTTTCCTCTAATTTGATACCTAATTATATCTTAAATTATTAAATTATAAACATGGCTTTCAGTGCCATGCCTCCATTGCCCAGGGGCCTGTTTCACCAATAAATGTCCTGCAATGTGCCTTAAATGTATCGTAGGACATATCCTAGGACGTTCGTAAGTCAGTTTCATCAAAACATCCTAAAAAGTTCCTAGGACGTATTTTGGCGTTTCATCAAACTTTGTCCTTAAAAAGCCCTCCAAACTACGTGATGAAATCACATGTGAGCTAATTATAGCCCCGCAAATTGGGCGTTCTTCAAATTTGTAGATATCAACAACATAGAAAATTTTAAAAGGAATTCAAATGATTTTGCAAACAGAATAAGGTTGAATACCACCAGAGAACGCAGAAAAAGAAGTATGTCACTGGAAATAATGCAATTTTATTCAGACAAAAAGGGCGTATTTGCTTTATACTTGATGAATCAGTAAAAGTTTGATATACATCTTTGTCTTTTAATACTAAAAAAATAAGAGGAAATTCTTCTAAGTTGACATAAACATACGCTAAACGGACTCGGTGGTAGTGCAAAATTACATTCGTTGACATACGCTTCATAAAACCTGAAAATGGAGGCCAATTTTTTTCCCAAAAATAACGAAATCATGGAGCATGTAGCGGGGCTTTTAAGTGGATGTTCACAGGGAGCTTAACAAGAGTGATAACTCTTAATGCATTAATTATTACAAATTTTGCACCTTTCAAATTTTGATATCATTTATCCAACACTAGATAGTCTAGCGTTGACATACGTATGCAGGGCCCTTGCTTGTAAGGTTATTTCGTATATCGCATTTTAATTAGCATTGGCTTACAAGTATTTAAACAAACGTAAGAAATGCGAAAAGAAGGTTACAAAAATACCGCTTATCTTTTTCTATAGGCCTTTTCTTTTGCCCCTGCACAATTCTTTTGTGCTGCTTCTATGATGAAGGCACTCACGGCGCTTCTTCTGTGTACTAGTTTCGTCGCTCTCCGCGGCGATTGTTTTGTACATAATCAAAGAGGGCGCCGACCTTAATCGAACTTTGCTGTCTCTCCGAAATTTAACACAACAACACATATATGTGTCCTTCATTAAATTTTTATGTCCCTTCTATGCCTTTGTTCGATCAAGAACCGTCATCCATCCCTCCATATTCAATTTAGAAAAAAGCAGCCATTTCTTCTATTTAGATACAATATCTAAGACAAAGTATCGCGTAGGACGTCGAAATCGTTGTCCTACGTTTGGGACAAAAATAGGAACTTCCTAAAACTCTCGAGTAAGATGAAACCCAATATTTGTCTTAAAAAGGTCATTGGACATTTTTAGGACAAAAATACGTCCTAAACAGTTAGGGGCCTGTTTCATCAATAAATGTCCTGGGTGTGTCTTTAAAGTGTCGTAGAACATATCTTGGGATGTTCGTAAGTCGGTTTCATCAAAACACCCTAAAAAGTTCCAAGGACGTAAATTCGCGTTTCACCAAACTGTGTCTTATTTTAACTATGCTCGATTAAAAAGCCCCAAAAAGCACGTGATAAAATCACGTGCAAACTAATTGTAGCAGTGTGGATTGGTTTTCTCCTAATTACAAAGAGAAAACTATGTATGATAATCGAACAGGAAAAATTAGGTTTACCCTAAAAGGGTCGACAAAAAGGTGTTTAACCCTTTGCTGTTGAATCCCTGCTTTTTACGTGCCTGTGATTTCATTATTGAGAAAACATTGTGAAAAAAGAAGAAATTGCTCCTGACAAGCAATTTCTTCTTTTTCACACTATTTTCTACCCTGCTGAATGATTATTTTTCAAATTAATCCATTTTAAATTTTCCTCTGCAAAACCTTTGAATTTGGACAAGTCCAAAATTGTGAAAAACAGGAAAGGGTTAAGATCTCATCATCCCTTACAAAAGGCAAAGAGGAGAAGTAACTCTCAACTCTGTCTTTAAGACTTATCAGAAAAGAGGCTGAACTGAGCCAATAGCCGGTATGTATTTCATAATTAAGTTTGGAAAAAAGAGATCGTTCCGAGTCTTTACCAAAAAGAGATTTTAGGTTAGATAAATGTGACTTAATTTTACAGAATTTTTTCTGCTATTTATATGTTACATTCCGGTTCTTATGTAGTT
>CANUIF010000003.1:0-68811 GCA_948146395.1 Fragum whitleyi
AGAGAGAGAGAGAGAGAGAGAGAGAGGGAGGGAGAGAGAGGAGAGAGAGAGAGAGAGAGGGAGGGAGAGAGAGAGAGAGAGAGAGAGAGAGAGAGAGAGAGAGAGAGAGAGAGAAAGAACAGAAAAAAAGAGGTTTAAAGTTTCGTCTCTTGTCTGCCTGCGCAGTTTTAAGTAAAATTTCATTGCAAATTGATTGAATGCAGTGGGGTGTCATTAATGTATTCAAACGAAAGATGATATCGTTAAAGTTTGCATTTAGAAAAAAATCCCTCTGGCCCGTGTTTAGTTGCGCGCAAAACTGAAGGAATTTTAGTACACTGCATAGACACTTAGCACAGCTTACGCCCAATCCTTGTTTTGTATTTTAACTAACTTTCTGATGTAAACATAATCAAAACGTGAATTTTAAGTCACGCACACTCCTAACGCTGATCAACAAAAATTAAGGTAATCATGACATTGAAGATATGGCCTGTTAATTTTGTCCTTTCTCGTCAATGGACCATGGTGTTTGGATATAAAATAGTTAATGACGCACTTCACCTTAATTCAAATGTGACCGGTTACGTGAAAAAGGACCATCTGGGTAGTGCGTAAAGTGTCGACACCAGTCAGTCTTCGCGGGCTGCGCAGACTGACTAGGGTCGAAACTTTTCGCACTGAGCTAGTTTTCTGAATCTATCTAGAATGATCAACCTACCTTCCCGTGAAAGAATTGTTAGATTGCGACCTGTGGTTGGTCTGTAATAGAAGAAATCTCTTTTTTAAATATTTTTTTACAGAATTTCCAGATGGTCCTATTTCTTTTTGAAATACTGATGAACTATTTAATAGGTATATCGCCATGATGTCGTCAATATAAAACGTAACTCATTGCACGCCGGTACAAAATTTTATATAATTAGGGAAAACGAATGTTACGAAATTATACATACCACTTACACCTGAAAAGTCTTAACTAAACTAAACTAACCTAAACTAAAGCAAAGACTAAAGTACTACTTCAAATTTAGCTGGAAAGTTCCAACTCAAATGCAGTTTTTCAACCCATCAAATTCAATACTGACATATTTTGTGAACAAAAATGTCATTCTAGATTGCTCTTTATTTATGTATTAAAATGCGTGGTGTTATCTATGATCGAAATATGCAAGGAACGTGTTATATTTTGAGGTTTCGAAATACATGTAACGACGAAATGTGATTTGAGGTAATGTCGTGCACCTACGGTTATATTAATACCTTGTGATACCTTTAGTCTGTATTCTGTTAAAATATGGACACCTTTTTTGCTAGTTTTAAGAGGTTGCTGGTTTTGAACAAAATGACCCTTTCACGTCCATCGTGCGACGTCAATTTAATCCCGCTTTGCACCTGCACTTGCATGGAGAGCAGGGAATAATTGGCAAACTGTTCTCACCGTTTTGTCATCCTGAACGCAAGGCTGGTAAGAGATGGCGTATCATATGTTGTATAACTACAAGTCCTTGCGCAGAGCTTTAATCTGATTCTTAGATTAGCCGGCCATATCATTGGCGAATGGAACTTGTCTAAATTCGGTAAAAAGTTTTTAATAATCATGCGGTGGCATGGGGGTTTGCTTGTGCTTGCTTGCCCTAAGTAAATCTCTTCTACCAATAAATCACATCACAAGTATATAGAGGGGATGAAATGGGTGGTCCGCCGAGTTTATGGGTGGTCCGCCGAGTTTACTACGACCCGGTCGCTACATAAGTACGTCTCCATCACGAGATCCAAAATCTTCGCTCAATCAGTGTCGCTAAAACGATTTGATGGGTGATTATTATACATTAAAGCAAGTCACCCAGAAACGAGGTAACGCTTGAATCGGGATGTTACTGTATTAGTTGTTGATTTTTTTTCTCAGGAATATGTTGATATATTGACCTCAATCAGTTTACATCAATATCAAGCCATTGACACAATACCGCGAATGAAACGTATCAAAAGCTTTATCTGTTTTGTAGCAAACTCTTCCTGTGTTAGAGATCACTTTATGGTTTCATATAATGGTCACGTGACATGTACAAATATACATGGGTTATCGGCTCCGTGATAAATAGCGAAAATGATGGTTATTTGCAAGTTTTCTGGGAGGATTTTTTGACAAACGCCGTTCTAAATGATCCTAGATGCCTCCGAAGAAGTCACAGAGAAGTATTCCATCTAATTCGGATAAAAAAGAAAACGAAAAACGCAAGGCTACATCACCATTGATTGAACCGCCATTATTGGAGTGCACGGGCGAAACGAGCAACTCAAAAGGTCAAAATAAAGGACGGGCCAAAAAATCAAAACAAAACAAACAGGTTCAGGTTCAGGATTCCCAAACGATTTTGGACATTCAACCGTCAGTGAGAACTGTGAGTACGAACTTTGAAACTCCTTTAACACATCGCCAGTTTGAATACGCAACCATGGCTATGCCATTCCAAAACCCAAGCGGATTTACTAACCCCCAGTTTATGCAGAGTCCTCCAAATCAATTTCAAATGGCTCCTTATGGCATATCGACCCCAACCGGACAGATAACATCACAGATACCGAGCTGGGCTACAGATCTAATGAACGATATCAAAGAAATTAAAGACAAATTGCAATCAGTTGACGAAATTAAGTCAACAGTTCAATCAATAAACTTTAAAATGACTGAGATAGAATCAAATTTGAAGTCCCTAGACAAGAGAGTGCTAGATACAGAAAACAGTTGCAAATTCATTTCTGCAGAACATGAAGCAAATAAGAAAGAGATGAAAGTCATCAAAGAAAAGTTAAATAAAGCAAATGATTTGTGTGAGAAACTACAAAAGAGTACACTTTCTCTTGAAATGGAGAGAGAGTTAGCAGAAGAAAAAATATTAGACTTAGAATTTAGATCTATGAGGGAAAATCTAATGTTTTATGGGCTAAAAGAATCCGATCATGAGAATTGTGAGGAGCTAGTAAAAGATGTGTGCAAAAGAGTCCTAAAAATAGAGGATGCTGATCAGATTTTGATGGATCGTGTTCACCGAGTTGGCGCAAAACAAGGTACATTAACCAAGCCTCGACCTATCGTTGCCAAGTTTCATTATTACATTGAACGAGAAAAGGTGAGAGAAGAATCAATTACTAAAAAAGATGTCCTGAATAACGAGAAGCTTGGTGTAGGACCACAGATACCAAAAGAAATAAGAGAAGCTCGAAAACCATTGTATAATCCAATGAAAGAAGCGCGCGATTGCGGAAAAAAAGTTCGATTCGTTGGGAAAAAGCTCTTCATCGACGGAATTGAGTACAAGGCCAAGGTCGGAAGTTAGGGACGTCAAAAAGATCGTGATCTTAGTGTAGTTTCATGGAATGTGAACGGTTTGAAGCGTAAAATCGACGATCCAGATTTTCTACAGTGTATATCCGAATTCGATCTGATACTATTAAGTGAAACATGGTTATCGGGTAAAGATGGTATGAATTATGATATCAAAGGGTACTGTTCAAATCATCTTTATGGCAATAAAACTAAAACAACCAAAAAGGGTAGGTTCAGTGGAGGAATCAGTTTCTATTACAAAGAGATTTTGAAAGACTCGGTTACTGTCGTCGAAAAGATACAAAGTGGTATGATATGGGTAAAAATTTCATCTAAGACATTCAGATTTATTGAAGATGTATTTATTTGTTGTATTTATATGCCACCTAATAACTCAAGAATAACGGGAGATACGGATTTATTTGAAGATCTTGAATTAAGTATTATGAAATATAAAGATAAAGGAAAAGTCTTTGTCACAGGCGATTTCAATGGGCGCACGTCTTCGTGTGACGATTTTGTCGACAACGATAATTTCGCCGATGAAAATGTGCCGATTGTTTACCTGCCGCGACGCGTAAATTCAGACCACGTGGTAGATGCAAATGGACGTCGTCTGCTCGAAATGTGTCAAATAAGTTGTTTGTCAATGGTCAATGGTCGTCTGCACTCGGACAGGGAGCGTGGTAAGTTTACTTTTTGTTCACATGGCGGAATGAGTACTGTTGACTATGTTTTAACGAATAGAAATAATTTTCAATACATAAGTAATTTTGAAATATTTGATTTCAATGAGCACTCTGATCACGCTCCAATCCTATTTTCAATAAATTCAAATTTGAGTATGAAGAAAAAATTTTCAACAACAAATAAACCGACAAAAACATGCGATAAACTGATATGGGATAGCAGTAAGAGCGATCTATTTTTAGAACAACTCATGAATAATCAAAGAGTGCTGCTAGATTTAATCGATTGGTCAGCAACCAAAGATATAAATAGCATAGTTGGCGATTTCACGCGTTTCTTGAGGGATAATGCATTCATAGTGTTTGGGAAAACCCAAAGAATGAAACACAAACATGTTGGTAATCAAAATTGTAAATGGTTTAATGGGAATTGTTTTGATGCTAAACAGGCTTTTAAACGAGCAAGAAACTTGTTCTATAGAGAGAGGAATAATATTAACAGACAAGCTTTTAGCCGGGCGCGTGCTCATTATAACAACGTAAAAAAATCTGCTAAGAAAAAATTTAGACTAGCAGAGGGCTATCGAATCAGCAAACTTTCAAAATCGGACCCACGAGGTTTTTGGCGTAAGATAAAAGGTACATATACAAAACCAAACAATCCACCAGATTCTCTCTCCATAGAACAATTGTTTGATCATTTTAGAAATATGTTTGATACACCAGACGAAAACACACAAAACGAACAATATCCGCAAAGCAACATTGATATGCAAAACAGTGAAATTAATCCCGAATTGGACATGATTATCTCAGAAGGAGAAATTAAGAAAGCTGTATTTATGCAAAATAACGGTAAAAGCCCCGGTATCGATGAAATTCCCTGTGAAATTATTAAAGCGTCTTACGAAATTATTGCACCTTTCCTCTTTGCTTTGTATAATCGCATGTTTCAAACAGGCGACTACCCGGAGCAATGGGGAAGGGGAATAATCACTCCTATTTTTAAAAAGGGTGATCCTAATAATTCGGAAAATTACAGAGGTATCACCTTAATTAACATATTATCAAAAATATATTCTCAAATTCTGCTAAATAGACTCACTAGGTGGACAGAAAAATATAAAAAGCTTAATGATAATCAATTTGGATTTCAGAAAGGAAAATCCATTTTAGACTGCATCTTCATTATGAACTCGGTTATATCAAAAGTGTTATCGTCTGGTAATAAACTTTATTGCGTATTCATTGACTACGAAAAGTGCTTCGATAGTATTAATCGAAACCTTCTGTGGTCAAAATTGATTCAGGAAAACATAAGCACTCATTTTGTAAAAGCTTTAAAATCTATTTACACGTCAGTAAAAGCTTGTGTTCGTTACGAACATGAGTTCTCGGCATTTATAGAATCAAAGATCGGTTTGAAACAAGGCGATCCGTCGTCACCTCTAATTTTCATGATGTTCGTCAATGACGTCATCGAACATATAAATTCCGATCTTGATGAAATTTTTACTTTGGACCATATGAAATTATTCTTGATATTGTATGCAGATGACCAAGTGTTATTCGCGAAATCTCCAACTTCTTTACAATCCATGTTGAATGATTTACAAGCATATTGTACTTTATCTGGCTTAAAAATTAACACGTCTAAGACTAAAGCAATGATTTTTGAGAAGGGAAGACATACTAGTTATACATTCTATATTAATAATGTCGCCATTGAAACTGTCAAGAATTTTAAATATTTAGGGATTAACCTTTATAAAAACGGATTATGGTCTCGCACGCAAAAAGATATTGCCAAACAAGCACTATTTTCTCTCCATAACATCAGCAGAATTTCAGTCAATTTAGAATTACCCATCTCGCAACAATGTAAGCTATTTGATAGTCTGGTTGGTTCCATCCTTCAATTTGGTTCACCTTTGTGGGGTTATCATACTTCAAAAGATATTGAAAACATTCATACTAAATTTATACGTCGCGCGCTTCGCGTAAAAAAATCGACACCATTAGCCACACTATATGGAGAAAGTGGTAGAACACCACAAAGCGTTTCAAATCAATTCAATATGATTAAATATTGGGCGCACATAATCACTCAAAATGAAAACAGCATTCTCAAATCAACCTACAATATGTTAAAATCGGACTGTGAAAATGGAAATACATACAGGGGAAATAACTGGGCTTTCCAAGTTAAAAGTATACTGCAGGATAATGGGTTATCCTTCTTATGGATTAATCAAAGAACGCCCCACATAAATCTCGCATCTATCAAACAACGACTATTTGATAATTATGTTCAGTTATGGTCCTCAGAAATTAATAATACGTCTAAATTGGCCTGCTATAATCTTTTTAAGGAATCCCTTGTACCTGAAAAATACTTAGATATTGAATATGATGTAAAGTTTAAGACAGCATTAACAAAATTTAGAACCTCATCACACGATCTAAACATCGAAAAAGGTAGATATACAAACATCCCTCGTGAAAATAGATTATGCTTAAACTGTAATATGAATTGTATTGAAAACGAGTATCACTTTTTATTGGTTTGCCCGAAATACTCAGAATTAAGGAAAAGGCACATGAAGAAATATTTTTACACTTGGCCATCTTTATATAAATTTAAAACACTTTTAACCTCAAACTCTAAAAAGGAAATTATTCACACATCTAAATATATTTATTTCGCAAACAAAATGAGAAATTAAAAACAAACAAACAAGCAAACAAACAAACTTTTAATTAATTCTAATATTGAAGCCACCGTACCCTGTGACTATTGTTTTACATATGTATTGATCTTTGTTAACCTATGTATGTTTTGTACTATGTATTATAATATGTAGCTAGAAACACGGTAAGTGTTTAAAGCTTTTTTGGTATTAAATGGTAAAATGGTAATGGAAGCCGACATCTTTCCAAAAGCCATGTATATATGGATAACAGGGTAAAATTGTAGCCAACCTTAAAAGGAATTTAATGAAATTTAGTATTTATGTCAGATTTCTTTCGAACCTTAAATTTTTAATGTACCTTTCCATGGAGATTTGCAGGTCGTATGAATTGAAATATCTAAAAGATTTACGTAAATTTTCATTATTTGTTTTATGTATGTGCACGACATAATAGATCAACCGAAAAAATGTGTTAATAAGCGATTGATCTTTTTTCGTGTATTTTTCTTACTCGCGACAAATTGCCTTTTCTCTTTCTTTTGTTGTCATGTGTGTGTGTGTGTTTGTGTTTTTGTTTTTTTTTTTACTTGCAGTCTTCTGAAATTTGTATTTGCATCAATCGTGAAAGTCTTAACCTTTGTGTTTGTTTATTTGCTTGCTTTGCTTTTTAGCATTTATCCAATTGACTTACAGACGAATACATCGCACGATACCCTGTGATGTCCGTGCGGCGATCGTGCGATGCCTCTACAGGCAACAGTCTTCAGGCTACGGTCTCAGTGCGGTCTTGCGATTTCTAAAAACTTGTATGTTTATATTTTATACAAAATCGCAAGGGTCCATGGCATCCGTAAAACCGTGCGATGATCGCACGGACACCGTATGCTGGCTCACGGGCACCACGCGATTTTGGAGTTACGGCGAGTTACGGGCGCTGTACGGGCTCCGTAAGCCAAATGTAAAGTATGCTTTAGTCAACTAGGTACTTTGTAAACAGTATGGCCGTCGTACGGACATCCTACGATGCCTGCAGAGAGACCGTGTTAAGGATAAGCATAACACGGTGCGCGTGCTGTGTCCATGCGGCGATCTTGCGATGCCTCTTCGACTAGTCTGTTCGCTACTGATTCCGTGAGGTCTTGCTATTTTTAAAAAAAAAATGTGTATATATTTTTTATATACCAAAATCGCATTGGTCTATGCCATTCTGTATACCGTGCAATGATTGCACGGACTCCGTGTGTCGCCGCAGGGACAACACACGTGCTTGTGGTTATGGCGAGTTACGGTAACATTCACCTTGATCAGAACCATTCTAAATTCACTCAGTGCTGCATTCATTTATTTCAAACACTCTTCCAAACCATTCAAAAATACTCCGAATTTATTGTAAAACGCTTCGAAATCATATAATTGTGACCAACAGTTCTTTGAAATCGATCACATCATTGCACTATTTTATTGTCGGATGTGGATTTCAAAGCGTCTAAAGAGCCAGAAAAGAAATACAAACAGAAATTTGGTTGATTTTATATAAAGAGGGGTATTAAATTATCGCTCATTCCAATGGACGAAATTATCGATGACGTCTTTCATCCCCTTATTTTCATTCAAACCCGCTCCTCTCACCAATTTAATATGATTCGGGAATCTTTTCACAATCATTCACCTTGTCGATTTCACGAAAGTACTAACCGCTGTTATCCAAAATAGGTCTGCGATTGCCAACCCATTGGCGGAAGACAAATAGTCCGATAGGATGAGTGCCACAGTCGAGGTTCAAGCCCGGGACCTTTAGAATGATTGTCCGACCAAGAGTGATGAACTTTACTGTCGGAAATAACAAAGGTTTTGGTATTTCAACAGTATTTGCTATAGAACTACTGAGATGATCTATATATCTACGTACATAAACCTTGAAAATTTAAAGTACGCATGTTTGTCGATTTTTTGTTATTATGATAATTACATTATGTATTACGCAAAGAGCAAGTGATGTGTGATATTTCAACGATTTACCACCTGCCTATCTTTTAAAAGGATCTTAATCTTCATTTTTTAACCAGCATTCATTTCTTTCGATCTTTAAATGTCGGATTGTAATAGTATATGTTGCATTTTCACTCAAGTCCAGGTGGTAACGGTGGCTTAAATTGTATATGTCACGCCGAAGAATTGAAGGATCTTCGTTGTCAATTTAAACTTCGATTGGCCAATTAAAATATTCATATAGACAAGAGATCACTGATGACCTATTTCATTTCCCGCCATTTTGTTTCAAACATTTTGCCGTAAACCTATTGGAGATAGCAGCTGGAGGCTAGGAAAGGGTGTGATGGTTGTACTGGTGCGAGAAATACCAGGAATCCATTGTTAGGTACTAAACTGAAAGATTGTTGAAGGCGGCGTAAAAATCCAATCAATCAAATCAAACATTCTGTGAATGGACGGCATAAACGCCGTTCGACAGCGTAAATAAGCTGGATAACGACGTTTTTATAGCCAGCAATCGATTGACATTTTTATGCATGTCTGTGACAATATATTCCATAGATAAATGATGTTTTTCAAGGGTTTTTACCTTTACGGAGGTCAAAGAGCGAGGCCGAGGATCGAATTATTTCGGTCACTTGTAAACTTATTTTTACGGTAAACAACATCGTGAAATTGAAAAGGAGGATGATTTTCGGATTATTTTGGAATGAAATTGAATGAGTGTGTGCAGCGAGTTTTGAATGAATTTAATGGGAGGAAAAAACAATATCGACAAATTTCTTGAGGATGAACAAAATTAGCGATATTTATTACCTCCCGTTAATAAAAAATGCATACAAGTTTTCTAAATAGCTTCCTATTTCTGTAAGAACCTTTCAGACGCTTGCAATTTCTATAATCATTGAAATCGTATTTTTGCTAGCCATATTTATCTTTAAATGTAGTTGTTGATCTTATATTTTTCACGCATTTTTGAACGTTTTTGAATGGTTTGAGTGAGTGTTGATAAATGGAGCGCTGAGTGAGCCAATTAGAGTGTTTTTATTGAGATGCATATCAATTTCATGATGTTTTTAGCTGTAAGAAGTACTTCGTCCTTGTGCTTTGTTCTCTCTCAATGAATCCAACGGATTTTCTCTTGCGTACTTAAATTAGATTTACGGTCTTTTACGATGTCGGCTCGTTCCAACCGGCCCATCATGTGGGGGCGAGATTCTGGCCAGGTTTTGTGATGATACATTAAGGAAGTGGAACCGTAATAGCTCCGCAACATTTCGGAACACAAGAACTTTCACAATGTTGACCAAGGTTTCCTTATGAAAATCATTAGGGAACCTCGGTTGACACTGTCAAAGTACATTGCTTCCGAAACGCTGCGGAACTATAACGGGTCTGCTACCCTAAGGTAGTGCATGCCTTATTTAAATAAGAAATCAGCTCGATGTCGGGCAGAATTGGAACAAAACCGGTCTGACATGAATGTTGACAAAATAAATGGAAATTGTTGCTTGAACAACGTTTTTCTTCGGTTTAACCAAAATTTCCGCTTTTAAAGCAAATCAAAGCCCCCGACCAGACTGTTCATCCGAAGTCTGACCAGATGGTTTTCTGCGCGTTCTATATAGTGCTTTGTAGTAAGGACACTTCGTTACAAACCGTAACAAAACTTAGACAGTGTCTTGGAACGAAAAGCAATTTTAGCCGGCGATTCACGATTTTATGATGTTGACTTAACACTTTCCTGTTTTACAAAATTTTGGACCTGTCCAAATTCAAAGGTTTTGCAGACGAAAATTTAAAGTGGATTTAATTTAAAGAATAACCACTCAGTAGGGTAGAAAAAAGTGTGGAAAAAGAAGAAATTGCTGGTCAAAAGCAATTTCTTCTTTTTTCACAATGTTTTCTCAATCATAAAATCACAGGCACGTAAAAAGCAGGGATTAAACAGCAAAGGGTTAAGGTCTGTCACCTTTAGCTTCTGTTAATCTACGGATGCTTTAGGGTGAATTAACGTTTTATCCCGGTTTGTAACGATTTCCCGGTTTGTTACGATTTCTCACGGATTTCGCGGAGGAGCATGAAAGCCGTTTCCTCACGTTCAATCGCGGTTAGTCCCGGTGTGCTACGGTATAATTCAAGTTCCAGAACGGACCGGTACGCAAGGTCACAAAAATAGCATTAAAGGCCCAACACGGCACAAAAGCTTCTTTTGGGTTGCAAATATTGAAATGTGCAGATATACTGGTAAACAATTTGAAGTTAAAGGTAATGCCACCATAGAAGGCAAGTCAACGACCCGTTATTTAGGCTTCGCCCTGCCAGGGCAATAATCATGGATTATACGTGGATTTAAAAAAAAAAAACAACATAAGAATGATTATTTCTTCTCGCATGCCTGATTTGCTTTTAAGTTTTGATAATTGGCCTGTAACACTGACATTAGTACAGACGTATGTCATAAATCTTAGTTTTACCACAAACAAAAAAGCAATAAAAAAGATAGGTAAATCAGTCAGTAAATTCTGACAGAAGCATTTTGGTTTTGCCAAAATATCTGACATTGTTTTGGTTAATTTCCAAACTTTGGGCAAATTTTAACTTGCTTAGCGCGTGACTCACGCGCAAAGCGGGGTATATTTTGCAAACGTATGTAAACGTTTTTGCATTCGGAAGGCAGAGCTGACGTGGCTGTTTCGCCAGGTTCAGGTAGGACCTACTACGCTAGTCATTTTTGTCTTTGAATAAGCAAAGACAGTTAATCACATCGTGAAATAAACAACCATTCCGATCAAAACCATTCAAATTCATTCCCTCGGCGCTCCAATTATTCATCCCAAACACTGACTCACATCATTTAAAAAACGTTGCGAATTTATTGAAAATGATAAGATCATAAACTACATTCAAAATGAAAAATTCCTTGATTCCAAAATCCATGATTTCACAGACAAATTATTTTTGTAAGCGTATGATGAGTTTGTGAATATACAGAAGGTTATATATAGAACATGTATGCGTATTTTAATAAAGGGAGGTAATAATTGTCGCTAATTTTGTTCATCTTGAACATCTTGAGCAAAACTAGCGATAATGGATTACCTCCCTTGAATTTAATTTCAATATGTTCTTATTTGTACATGTCTCTTGTGTATTAGATGAAAACGTTCGTGGAACGTTTGAGAAAATCCCCCCCCTTTTTTGCGAGAGAACTCAAATGCCAAACGGGTTTAGTTCCTTAATGTTCTGAAGCATATTTTTCTTACCGAATGCAGGACTGTTGTGTTATCTCCTTGGGGAGATTAAGGGTCATGTAAAGTGTTTGAGGCCCAATTTTCAAACACTTCATTTGCCAAGAAAAAGCAGTATGTCCAGGTATATTATATATCAAAATGAAGCTTTACGTGAGCATAAGCAGTTGAGCAACACAAGACTGTCATAGCTATAGCGATATAGCCAAAACATTGTGGAAAAGGGTCATTTTGTAAAGAACAAGCGACTGCAAGGCTCTTGGAAAAAATTGGCTCATATTTGAGCAAAGTACAGACTTAAGTACTACCCAGGTACTACTACAAACGTTGGTATAAACATTTAGCCCAAACGTTGTTATGCAAGCAATTTTTTTTTTTACTTATTTTATAAACACATATGTCATATATGTCATTCTAATTTTGTAAACGTGGAGATATTTTTAAGGTAAGGTGTGTTATCACAACATAAATGGACATTGATAGTTTATATACCTGTAAGGTTGTTTCGCAATATATCAATTTCTATTTTACTGAATGATAGATATATAGTAATTTATGATAGATCATTGAAATCAAAAACTATCATTTTAAATTAATGGCCGAAAATATATTTCACAATATTTATTTTTTTCTATTATTATTATTATTTTTATTGTTGTTGATGTTGTAATCATTATTGTAATTATCATTATTATTATTATTATTATTATTATTATTATTATTATTATTATTATTATTATTATTATTATTATTATTATTATTATTATTATTATAAACATTATTATTATTATCATTATTATTATTTATTTGCTGTTTCATGTTTAATTACATACTAGTCATTTCAATTTTATATACGCAGTTAATAAAGTGGTGTAATGGACATTCACCTGAATCAAAACCATTCCAAATCGTTGGCTCAGTGCTCCTTTCATTTTTTAAACACTGACTCAAACTATTCAAAAACGACCCAAAATTGTTTAAAACAATTTGAAAGCGTTCGACACTCATTTCAATCGATTAAAACTGTCCACTATTTTATTTTTTTATTTATTTATTATTTTTTTTTTTTTGGTGTGGATTTTGATTTTTCTGATTGGCCCTAGATGATACCAAAACACAAAAGGATTTTGTAATCGTTCCGATTAATTATCACACCAAACATTGAAACAAGAAAAGTTATTGAAAGTAGAGAAATAAATGGAATTGTGACTATCTATTGCAAGAATAGGAATTAGGGGCCCGTTTTACTAAACATCTTTCGATCATTTTTTGCGTAAGTCAAACATTAAAGTTGCTTCTACAGAAGTAACTAATAATAGAATTCTGTCATGCAAAATTTCATTGGAATCGTCTTCTAAAGACGATTCAAATGAAATATTGCAAGGCAGAATCTAACAACGAATGAAAACAACAGGTACGATTTGTGAATTTGACTTACGATCATTTTTTTCGTAAGACGTTTAGTAAAACGGGCCCTAGTTGATTTAAACCGTTGCTTCACCCTAAGGAAAAAATATAACATCTTGATCCGTGGGCGGTTAAATAGGCAAAGTGCATTCGTTGCGATCGAACTAAAATTCTAATAAATGGTGAAGATATAAACTTTCTGTAATTTTATATAAATACATACATAAAAACGTAAAACATTGTAAATGTTTATAAAAGTACAAAGTTGGTCTATCTTCTCTTTGGCTTCTATATTAGAATATTTCAGTTTAAACGCTTTATAACTGTTTTATATTTTTGCTATAAAACATCAAACGAAAGGGTGTCAAAATAATGACCAGGTGATTTTTATAACGATGTCAAGGTCTAATTATTCATAAAAGCAAAGGTTAATGCCTCGTCATGTAACATATTTTTGGATTTAATGGTCTCGGATTTGCTCTAGTTCTTTTATTTTATTTTTTTCTATTTATGAAACAAACCGAACTCATAATCATAGTGACCTTAACTTTTGATATAACTTTGGTATAACAATAAAATTTGATCTAAGATACCTATACAGAAACAACTTTTTCATCGGGCATTGCATATCTTTCCCGTTTTCTTTTATAGTTAACAATATCATGAATTTACAAAGTGAATGATTTGGGAATTACTTTTAAAGGTAATCCTTTATCGCTAATCTTGTTAAGGATTTAAATAAAATCAGCGATATTTATTACCTCTCTTTAATGAGATATGCATACTATCTATAAATAGCTTTCTATTTCTTCAATGGCCAATCAGACGCAAATAGCTTCTATTATGTCTGTGAAGTCACGATTTTTTTTAGCTCGGCTGTTTTCGGAGAAAACCCGAGGTATTGCTATAGCCTTGGTGTCGTCGGCGTTGTCGTCGGCGTTGTCGTCGTCGTCGTCGTGCGAAAACTTTGACATTTTGTGATAACTTTTGAGTGTTAAGTGATAGGGTCTTCATATTTCACATTATAATTTCTTTGGACAAGCACTTTCTGTTGGTTCCAAGTTCAATGTCTTCAGTCAAGGTAAAGGTCATTTTCCAAGGCCAAATTTGTGAAGAAAAAAAAATGCAAAAACTTTGACTTATTGTAATAACATTTGAATGATGAGTGATAAGATCTTCATATTTCACATGATGATTGCCTGGGACAAGCACTTTCAGTTGATACCAAGTTCAATGTTATCATGCAAGATCAAGGTCATTCTTCAAGGTCAAACTTGGGAAAAAATGAAATAACTTTGACATATTGCGATTACTTTTTGAATGGATAGTGATGTGGCCTTCAAATTTCACATGATGATTGCCTTGGACAAAAGCTCCCGTTGGTACAAAGTTCTAGGTTATCAGTCAAGGTAAAGGTCATTTTCGAGGTCAAATTTGTGAAAAAAAAGCAAAAAACTCCGACATGTTGCGATAACTTTTGAATGGTGAGTGATATGGTCTTCATATGGAGATCATTACGATCGTGATAATCACAATGATCAACATTATAGTTCGACAAGATACGATGGTGAAAATAACACTTATCGTTATACGAAGCGACCCTTTCAGGGAAACAGAAATGACGCTTACCAATACAGTGTTGACCCAGATGAGATGAGGTACACAGATAGTGGATATCACCGTACGGACGGACGATATAGTTACCCCCGTGATACTGCCTAGGACTGACTATTAAAGCAGAAATTCATTCTTATAACAGTATGAATAAAGTAGTTCAATACTTACCGGTTATCATAGATACATTCGATAAATTCTATCAGTTGACAATGTTTTTTGATAATTGCAGCCTGCTTGATTTACAAGTCATTCTGGAAATTCTTTTAAACGTTATATGTACTATATGTGCACATACACTTGTAATACTTTTAATGCTGGTCGCAAATATAGCGATACAGTCTGAAACTAATATTTGTGTACGAGCACATTCGTCTTATCATGGTCGCTCAAACTATATTTGTTGCATCACTGTAGTAAAGCATCGTTGCGAGAGTTATTCTACCATAAATTTCATGAGTGGGTCACGTAATTTATACAATAAGCCTATTACATGTGCAATTGCACGTTTCATTACCCACAGCATGATCTTGAAATGTTACTGCCAATTTTGCATGACAAATGATATTTTAGAGCTTTTTGTGAAATTCGAAATTTTGTACGTCGTACTCTTTACATTAATTCATAATGGCTAGTCTAAAATTTTGTACGTGGAATGTTACTGGTATAATGTCCAGCACTGTATATCTTTGTAATTTGCTAGATCAATTTTCGGTAGATATATGTGGTATCTCCGAACATTGGCCTTTTTCTTCCGATCTACATTTTATTAATAGTATTCTTGCATGTTACAATGGTATAGGGGTCTGTGACAATGATCTTCCCTTATCTAGTGGTACGAGAGTTGGGAAAGGAGGAGTTATGCTTCTTTGGAAAAAGAAACTTAATCCGTTTATAATACCCCTATCAATCAATTCTGATCGAATTATCGGTATACAAATACAATTATCACCCGACAATTTTGTCTACTTAATTCAAATTTATCTTCCTAGCAGTAATCACAGTATAGTCAAATATCGTTCATTCCTGGACGAGCTTCGTGATATTTTAAGTCTTTATACTGAAAAGGGCATGGTTATTTTGATGGGCGATTTTAAGGTTCATGTAAAGTGTTTGAGACCCAATATTTAGGGCACTTCATTAGCCAAGAAAAAGCAGTATGTCCAGGTATATTATATATCAAAATGAAGCTATTCGTGAGCACAAGCAGTTAGGCAACATAAGACTGCCATAACTATAGCGGTATAGCCAAAACATTGTGGAAAAGGGTCATTTTTTACAGAAGAAGCAACTGCATGACGGTTGCATAAAATTGCCCTGTATGATAACAAAGTACAATCTGAAGTACCATCTAGGTAGTGCTACAACCTTAGATATAAAACTCAGTCTCAAAAGGCTCTTTTGAAACAATCAATTTCCATTTATTTTGTCAACATACATGTCAAACCGGTTTGGTCTGTTTTCAAAATAGATGTAAGGTATGGTGCAACATCACACCATAATATTGTGAAATATTTCTGCGATTTTGTTCAAATTGTATTTTTTTTAATTCAATGATCTACAATATTACTATGTATTATTGTAGTGTGAAATAGAAATAATACTATATTGCTAAACAGCCTTACAGGTATATAACAATTAATGTCTATTTATGTTGTGATAACACACCATACCCTAAAAAGATCTACACATTTACGAAATTAGAATGACATATATGACATATGTGTTTATAAAATAAGTCAAAATAAATTGCTTGCATAACTACGTTTTGGGGCTGAGATTTATACCAATGGTTGTAGCACTACCTGGATGTTACTTTAGGCTAGACTTTGTTAAAATATGAGCCATTTTTATCCAACAGTCATGCAGTTGCTTGTTCTGTACAAAATGACCCTTTTCCACAATGTTTTGGCTATACCGCTATAGTTATAACAGTCTTATGTTTTTCAACTGCTTGTGCTCATAAATAGCTTCATTTTGATATATAATATTCCTGGACATACTCCTTTTTCTTGGCAAATGAATGCCCTTAAAATTGGGTCTCAAACACTTTACATGAACCATAACGCACATTTGTCAGGAGACGTATTTATCAAACAAATGGATAACAGAGGCTCGTTGATAGAGCGTCTAGTAAGTGACTATAATCTGTTTGTATTAACAACCAGCGACTTGTGTACCGGGTCTGATTCAAGTTATGTGACTTACGATGGTAAATACTCGTCGTTAATTGATCATGTGATGATTCCAATTGAGTCTCGTGACTTAGTTTCGTATTGTTCTATCGTGGATGATAACTATTTAAATGTATCGTCTCATCGTCCGATTGTTTTTTATATTAATTTTTTTATTCATTCAAAGCCTAATGAAACAAATAAACCTTCACCTATACGGTGGAATAAGTTAACAAATGATCAAATATTTAACTACACAAACCAACTGCACACGTCTTTAAAAAGAATGGTAGATGAAATCCCAGTCAACGACGAATGCGAATTTATAGATACCTTGTATAACACTATTGTCCTTTCTATAAACTCTGTCTCGGGTGCTTGTTTTCCAAAAGCTAAATATAGGTATTATCTGAAGCCTTATTGGTCAACAGAACTCAAATCTTATCATTTCGAAATGAGACAGAAACGAAATAATTGGTTGAATGAAGGTAGGCCGAGGGGTGATTTATTCACAAGTTATCGTAATTATAAACAGGCCAAATCACAATTTCGTAAATTAAACAGAAGGTGTTCCTATAACTATCTCGAGAAAATTAACAAAGAAATAGACGACGCATCTGGTATCGACAGTCCCTATTTTTGGCGTCTTTTTCAATCTAAGCAGGAAGCAAAAATCTCTTCTTTTGGTAATGAAATAGTTTTTGATAATGATATGATAAGAAGCCCCGAGAAAATTGCCCAGGCATGGGGAAAACACTTCGCAAATTTGTATACTGATACAGAGCACGAATCGTATGATGATGATCATTATCAGAAAGTTGTAAACATTGTTTCGCTTTTAAAAAATACGCATATTCCATCGTTTGCGCGATATGAAGAATTTTCAAATGGGAATTTCCAAAAAGGAAGAAATTGCGAAATCCGTCAATGTTTTAAAAAGAGGGAAAATGTGTGGCCTAGATGGGATATATAATGAACATCTTATTTATGGAGGTGACATGTTAATTCATTACATCACCTTATTATTCAATTTAATGTACAGTATGGCTTATGTCCCCTTAACAATGAAACTTGGAACTATAATTACCTTGTATAAAGGTAACGGGAAACGCAAAGATAATCCTAGCAGCTATCGAGCTATTACATTATCTTCAGCAATCCTTAAATTATATGAGCGCGTGCTTTTAAATCGGTTAGAAGCTAGCATAAACATAAAATTAAATCCATTACAAGGTGGATTTCAGAAAAATATGAATAGTTTAATGACATCCTTCGTAGTTAATGAAAGCGTAGAGTTTTGTCGAGAAAATAACAGTAAGTTGTACTCGTGTTTCTTAGACGCCAAACAAGCCTTTGGGCCTACTTATTTCTCGCCCTATCGTGGCCCGATTTTCGGCTTGAAACCCGCCCTGCATTCAGACTGAAAAAGGTTGCAAACCGTTTTCAAATTATACCCCGCTTTACACGCAAGTATACGGGTAAAGCGGGACACGACTTGAACCGGTTTGTCATCCAGAACGCAGGGCTGGATTCAAGCTGTAAAACGGGCCCCGCCCGGGTGTGAAATAAGTTGGCCCCTTGACAGAGTCTGGCACGATGGTTTAATTTTCAAATTACACTCATATGGTATAGACTTCGTATTACTGAAGAATGTAATTGCGATGCACAGCGATATGTACAGTCGAGTTCTCTTTTGTAACTGTTACTCGGACTGGTTCCCCATTTTACAGGGAACCAGACAAGGCGGGGTCTGGTCCCCGTTCTTGTATTTATTATACATAAATGAGTTATTAGAGTTATTATCTAAAAGTCGGCTAGGATTTAGGATAAATGACTACGATTTTTGTGCACCGTCGTTTGCGGATGATATGGTCGCGAAATTCTTTACAAGCAATGTTAAATATCTGTTTCTCATACTCGTGTAAATGGAGATACCAATATAATGCAGACAAATGTTTTATAGTTGTTTTCAATGAATCTAAACATGCATATAAAAAGAGATCAAAGGTCTGGTCCATTGGACATGAGAATATCACTGAATCGGAAGAAATCACTCATCTGGGTGTTTTGTTAAGTAAATACAATGACAAGTCTTCTTTTACTAAATTTTATGCTAATAAGATTCGGCGCACCTTCTTTGGCATTAGTAAATTTGGGCTACACGCGAACGGCTTAAACCCATTAACTAGTCGTAAAATATATTATTCCATGGTTCTTCCAAGGGCCCTTTTTGGCTCCGAGTTCTTGATAATAAATTCAAATTCAGATCGCCTTGTGTTAGAAAGAGCCCATCGACTTTGTCTTAAACATATAATGGGGTTGAATTTAAGGTCAAGAACAGATATCGTATTAGCAACGATTGGCTGTTTACCCATAATGTCACAAGTTGAAAAACGTAAATTGAATTTCCTTGGGCAACTATGTAATCTCAAGAATGATTCTGCAGCAAAACATATGTTCTTAACTCGCTTGTTTTCTTATACAGCTGACATTTCAAAGAATGGTTTTATACACGAAGTGTCAAATCTTTAAATTCAGTATAACTGTGTCGACACGCTTAATTCATATACTAATGAAGGAGTATTTCCCTAAAAGTCAATATGGAAACATCTTAACTTGCCACGAATTTATTATCATTATGTACAAGAATGGGATACAAATACTCAATTGGCAGACTTTACACTTTACAAGCATATCCAACCTACCTTTGACAATCCTTTTATATGGAATTATGCAAAAAAATGTCCAAGTATGCTTAAATATTGTTTTACCGTAGCCCAATTAGTAGCCTATTTGGCGTACGTTAAATCTGAATGTTCGAATTGCAGAATTCCGTGTGAAAATATTGATTGCACTTCCCATATTGTCATAGATTGTGATTCTACTAGAAATGTACGGTCTTCGTTTTTAAACATAGTAAGAGTTACATTTGGACACGATTTCGTGAATGTTTTGTGTAGCTTAAACAGAGTTGATTATATAAAGGCATTACTTGGGCTATCATTTATTCACTTAAGCGAGGACGATCATGAACGTTTTCTCAAAATTTCCTATCGGTTTCTTCACCGTGCCTGGAACGAATTTCGGTCGCAAATTGCAATTTAACTATATTTATTTATCTACCGTGTAATATGAACTATTATGTAAAGCTCACTCGTGAAGTCATTTTTTTTATGTTTTTTTTTTTTTTTTTTTTTTGGCTCATTCCGTGTTTCTTATCCTCTCAATTTTCGATTTCGGAAGTGTCAACAAATAATAGATTTCGTTAAAATTTCGATTTCTAGAGCTGATAAGGAGCGTCGCGGTCCAGCCATAACTCCTCCTTTTCCACATTGAATGAATTGAATGGCATTCGCTAACTGTGGTTCTTTTTATCTTTCCTTTTCCCTTCTCCTTCCCTTTATAATAAGCTATAATTAGCAAGTCTTCTTTCATCTTTTCCTTCTATAGTTAACTTTTGTTAAATGTTAATATCTTTATTCACTTAATTTTGTATATTGTAAATGTTTATAACTTTTGATCTCCAAAGATGGAGGAAATAAAGAATATATATCATTTCTTTCGTAAGACGTTTAGTAAAACGGGCCCTAGTTGATTTAAACCGTTGCTTCACCCTAAGGAAAAAATATAACATCTTGATCTGTGGGCGGTTATATAGGCAAAGTGCATTCGTTGCGATCGAACTAAAATTCTAATAAATGGTGAAGATATAAACTTTCTGAAATTTTATATAAATACATACATAAAAACGTAAAACATTGTAAATGTTTATAACAGTACAAAGTTGGTCTATCTTCCCTTTGGCTTCTATATTAGAATATTTCAGTTTAAACGCTTTATAACTGTTTTATATTTTTGCTATAAAACATCAAACGAAAGGGTGTCAAAATAATGACCAGGTGATTTTTATAACGATGTCAAGGTCTAATTATTCATAAAAGCAAAGGTTAATGCCTCGTCATGTAACATATTTTTGGATTTAATGGTCTCGGATTTGCTCTAGTTCTTTTATTTTATTTTTTTTCTATTTATGAAACAAACCGAACTCATAATCATAGTGACCTTAACTTTTGATATAACTTTGGTATAACAATAAAATTTGATCTAAGATACCTATACAGAAACAACTTTTTCATCGGGCATTGCATATCTTTCCCGTTTTCTTTTATAGTTAACAATATCATGAATTGACAAAGTGAATGATTTGGGAATTACTTTTAAAGGTAATCCTTTATCGCTAATCTTGTTAAGGATTTAAATAAAATCAGCGATATTTATTACCTCTCTTTAATGAGATATGCATACTATCTATAAATAGCTTTCTATTTCTTCAATGGCCAATCAGACGCAAATAGCTTCTATTATGTCTGTGAAGTCACGATTTTTTTTAGCTCGGCTGTTTTCGGAGAAAACCCGAGGTATTGCTATAGCCTTGGTGTCGTCGGCGTTGTCGTCGTCGTCGTCGTGCGAAAACTTTGACATTTTGTGATAACTTTTGAGTGTTAAGTGATAGGGTCTTCATATTTCACATTATACTTTCTTTGGACAAGCACTTTCTGTTGGTTCCAAGTTCAATGTCTTCAGTCAAGGTAAAGGTCATTTTTCAAGGCCAAATTTGTGAAGAAAAAAAATGCAAAAACTTTGACTTATTGTAATTACATTTGAATGATGAGTGATAAGATCTTCATATTTCACATGATGATTGCCTGGGACAAGCACTTTCAGTTGGTACCAAGTTCAATGTTATCATGCAAGATCAAGGTCATTCTTCAAGGTCAAACTTGGGAAAAAATGAAATAACTTTGACATATTGCGATTACTTTTTGAATGGATAGTGATGTGGCCTTCAAATTTCACATGATGATTGCCTTGGACAAAAGCTCCCGTTGGTACAAAGTTCTAGGTTATCAGTCAAGGTAAAGGTCATTTTCGAGGTCAAATTTGTGAAAAAAAAAGCAAAAACTCCGACATGTTGCGATAGCTTTTGAATGATGAGTGATATGGTCTTCATATTTCACATGATGATTGCCTGAGACAAGCACTTTCTGTTGGTAACAAGTTCATGGTTATCAGTCAAGTCAATTTGTGGGAAAAAATGCAAAAACTTTGACATTTTTGTGATATATCTGGTTCGACTGCAGGCATTCAAATGAAACTTGGCACACATATTCACCATCCATATGACAACATTTTCTTTCAATGGGGATAATTTTTGAAGCATTTTCTGCAAATTTTGCCCCTTTTCTCCTTACTTTATTACACAATCCATTTGTTTTTTTACCACTCAGCACTTACAGCCGAGCGTAGGCATCCGTAGGCGGTGCTGTTGTTTTTTTTCTAGTTATTTTTATTTCAAAGAGTTATTTTCGAGTGTTTTTTTAAAGGTTTGAGTGAGTATTTTGAATGGGTGAATTGACAGAGTGTTTTTTAGCTCGGCTGTTTTTTGAGAAACCCGAGGTATTGCTATAGCCTTGGTGTCGACGTTGTCGTCGTTGTTGTCGTCGTCGTTGTGCAAAAAACTTTGATATTTTGTGATAACTTTTGAATGGTAGATGAAAGGACGTTCATATTTCACATGATGATTGTGTAGGGCAAGCACTTTCTGTTGGTACAAAGTTCAGGGTCATCATTCAGGGTCAATGTCATTTTTCAAGGTCAAGTTTGTAAAAAAAATATACAAAAACTTTGACATTTTGCGATAACTTTTTGAATTGCAAATGATAGTGCCTTCATTTTTCACAAGATGATTGCCTGGGACAAGCACTTTCTGTTGGTACCAAGTACAAGGTCATCAGTCAAGTTCAAGGTCATTTCGCAAGGTCAAATTCGTGAAAAAAGTGAACACTTTGACATTTTTGAAAAAGTTTAACATTTTGAGATAACTTTTGAATGGTAAGTGGAAGAGCCTTCATCTTTCATATGATAATTGCCTGAGACAAGTAGTTTCTATTAGAATCGAGTTCAAGGTCATCAGTCAAGGTCAAGGTCAATTTTCAGGGTCAGGTTTCAAGTCATAGAGCCTTGAAATTTCCCATGTGCATTGCTTTTTGACAAGCTTTCTCGTGCCTATAAATGTCAAGGTCATTGGTCAAGATTATTTGGTGAAAGTCACTCATTAATGTCATTAAAACTTCAAAATGTACTTCAACTTTTGACTGGTAAAGACACTAACTGTTGTAAAGTCGTATAAAGCAGCATTTTCCTTTTGCTCTGCTGTTTCGCAGAAAGCCAGAGTTATTGCTACAGCCTTTGTGTGGCCGTTGTTGTTGTTCTTGGTGTCGCGTTGTTGTTGTCGTCGTGCCTATTTTTTGACAATTTGTGAAGTCTCTGGTTCTACTGAAGGCATTTACTAGAAACTTGGCAAACATATTCACCATCAAAAGAGCAACCTTTTCTATCAAGGGGCTAACTCTAGAAGGTTTTTTTTTGCAAATTATACATATTTTCTACTTAGTCTTTTCACCATCCAGCACTTACAGCCGAGCGTAGGCACCCGTAGGCGGTGCTCTTGTTTTCTTGTTCTGATCGGGGCGATTGTAATTTTTACGGTGTAATTAACAAAACTTACAACCTTCAAAATAAATAATGAATTACATTATTAAAAAGACACATGTGTATCTCAATTATTACAGTACAAAAAATATTTTGCAGTTAATAACATCGTGTAATTAATAATGCGAATGATTATGGAATGATTTCTAAAGTGAAACCATCTTCTAAGCGGTCACTACATATAACATCTTTTCGAGACATTTACAAAAAAGATGATTGAATAGAATATCACTTTCACAGAAAGACAAATCAATTCCGAGGATTTAGTAAAATAATTATTCAAAAAGAACAAATAGGATGTGTAGCAGACAAAAGAAGACAACTACCCTACTTTCAAAATGTGTTAAAACTCGCAAAACATGGGGGATATTTCAAAATTCCAGTCAAATGGAAAAAACCGTTAAGTTTTTTTTTAAAAGTTCTGGTTTTTCAGTGCATTTAATGTTACAGATTAGAAATAACCAAAGAACACATTATTTTTGACGCGAATTTCCGTAAATGCGATGAACTTGTTACATTTATCCCACCCACCAATCTTAATTGTGAAATGGGGGTGCCCAAGTTCTCATGCAAGCTGCGTTGCCTTCCCCGAATAAATTTTCGGTGAATTTTGATGTAGCCGAAAACATAAAAATATCTCATTTTGAAGAGTTTAAGGGGGCTATTTATATAACAAAACGTCCTAGGGTTATTAACCATGGTAACCGAAGATTTGAAAGCATAGTGTTCTCCTTGCATTTTGATCTATTCACCCAAAAAGGGCCACCTCACAAAATTTATTGGAAATCTGAGACTATGCGTGCCACTCTATCTATAGTTTCGCAAGAATGAGTGAGGTTCGAGAAACCGTTATCTCCTTTCATTTTCAATGTACAAATGATCTTTGATCACTCACTTGAAATTGAAGGCCTATACGGTATGATGTGGTTTATATGAACACAGTCTTGCAGTTAAATCGTATATTGTCTTCAAAATATACGGCAGAAGACAAAAAAGTGCAAATTGTTTAAGAGATGAAGAGAGTATTTGCTGATTTCAATGAGATATGGATCTAAAATCATGATCACACTGTATGAATACGCGAATAATTTAATGTCATGAAATTAAAGCATAAAGATTCATTAATAAGAAATAGGACTTACTTATAGGACTTCTTAATGTGGAAGCTTAGAAAAATGTGTTTTCATAAATAATTTTATTGGGTAATAAAACCAAAAATTCAGCCCATCAGAATGCACGAATCTTTACTGACACAACTAAGATTAAATCATTTGTGGGATAATTGAGAGCTGGAAACGGGTAGCTACAGAATAAACCAACTTTACTTTAACACTTCCCTTTTTACAAAATTTTGGACCTGTCCAAATTCAAAGGTTTTGTAGACGAAAATTTAAAGTGGATTTGATTTGAAAAATAACCATTCAGTAGGGTAGAAAATAGTGTGGAAAAAGAAGAAATTGCTTATCAGAAGCAATTTCTTTCTTTTTTCACAATGTTTTCTCAATCATAAAATCAGTAGCAATTTCTTCTTTTTTCACAATGATTTCTCAATCATAAAATCAAAGGCACGTAAAAATCAGGGATTAAACAGCACAGGGTTAAGTCGCTGACCAAATACCCTCGGGGCCGAGGCGCAAAGTATTGCGTCATTCGGAACACCCCTCGGACTTTTCCTTAAACAGAAAAGTACCTTTGACGTAATTGCAGTAATTTTGGTTATTCTTTGATAATTTTGCCTTTGGTGTCACTTTGGTCAATTCGCTTTGTAGTAAAACAAATTTCTGTATTGCTTTCAAGTTTCCAATCGCCTATGGAGATTTTTTGCATATTGTGATTTTATAAATAAAACGTAAAACTCTAGACAGAGTATAGATAAAATGGACCTTTGATCACTCACCCAGACTTTGGCGTCTATACTTTGTTGTTTTTTTCAGTCATCTTGATGCGTGTGAAGTGTTATAAGCCCACGTGCAAAATGATGCGTTTTCATAGCTGTGCCTTTACTATTCCCGAGTTCTGTTCAGTAGAACCGTCGAAGATACCCAGTTACCATTGCGATTCTCACCATTTATAACGTTTAAATGTTGTTTACGGAATTGACTTGCACTTTGCTTCCGAGAATGCCCACCAACGACAATGATGCAAAAAGGACAGAAAATGACGCTGAACAATAATTAACTTCCTGCTCTAGAGAAATTTTGATTGGTATATTATTTTATTACGAATTAACCTCTAGACCATCAATTTCTAAATACAGTTGATAACACCGTTCAAAAACACTCGCATTCATTCATTCCAAACGCTCACCCAAACCATACACAGCGCTCCAAAATCATTCAAAAGACAAGATCAACAAATACATTCAAAATGGATACTAGAAAGAATCGCGACTTCACTGACATTATTGAAATTTTAAGCGTCTGATTGGTTCTTGAAGCAACAGGAAGCTAATTATACAATATGTATGGATGTTTTATTAAAGGGGGGGGGGGTAATAATTACCGCTTATTTCGTTCTCAAATATAGCGGTATTGGCCCTACCACGCCAGTATGCAAGGGGAAATCAAAATTTCGAAAACAAATTTTGAAAAGGGTCACCCAAGAAACAATCTGGTAAAGTTTCATTGAAATCGGCCCAGTGTTTCAGGGTGTGACGTCGTTCAAAGATTTCGGGCTCAAATAAGCCCCACCCTACCATGCCAATAGTTATATGCATGTCAAAATTTTGCGAACATTTTTTGAAAGAGTCACCCAAGAAGCATTCTGGTAAAGTTTCATTGAAAAAGGCCCTGTGGTTCAGGATGTGATGTCCTTCAAAGATTTCGGACTCAAAATAAGAACCTCTCTGTCCATAATTATGGGCCAATCAAAATTTTGCGAATTTTTTTTGAAAAGGGTTACCTAAGGAGCATTCTGGTAAAGGTTCGGTGAAATCGACCCAGCGGGACAGGAGAAGAAGAAGTTTAAAGAAAATTGATGCCGCACGACGCAGGACTGAGTCAGGGTGATTCTAAACGCTCCCCTTGAGGAAGTTGTGCTTAGTTGAGCTAATACGATTTTTTTTCCTATTCTGCTTTTTTTCGTGCATTTTATGGCCATTATTAAAAGAATCTGTTTTAGTCAGTTATTCGTTCACAATTAACTATGGCTGCCTCGAATACGCTTGGTGTGATTTCAACCTTTAAGTGTTTCTAATCCACGAGTGATCAACACACTAACTGTACAGCCGATGTCATGGACATGCAATGACAATCACGGCATCTACTTTGCTTTTAATACCCTGGGACCCGTTTTACTAAACATCTTACGCAAAAAAATGATCGTAAGATGTTTAGTAAAACGAGCCCCTGGATCAGACGTAGGATTTGAACATCGTTATTGCAACATCTGTAACAACTGAACAAGACTTTAATCGGATATAACAGTCCACATACTTGGCGACCAAGAATGAACAATAAATTTTCCACTGGGTTCACATTCTGTCTTTATTGAACTTACGTTCAATTTTAGTTATATTTAAATGTTGCAATACTTTTTTATTTGTGTATATTTGTATATTTTCTGAAATAATCCATATTTTCCATTTAAAGGTGTAAGATGTATTTTCAATCATCTATAAAATAATATGTCTCTGCTTATAAATATAGACCATCATTGCGGAAACATGCTGCATGTAATGGAATTCAGTTGAAAAGGCAATATTAAAATCGTTTTATATTTATTCAATTTAATTATCAACAAAATAAGAAAAATATCAAGATTAAGATATGTACAATAAAAGTATTAACAAAATAAACAAATTATTAGAAAAATAGAATTAAGTTATGAACGTAGCTCTGAAATAAAAATGTGTTAAGTATTTAGTACTACGAAGCCTTCGAAATTCTATTGAAAATACAGCTTTTACATAGATGCAAGCTACGATGACCGAGGATGAAAGCGTTAAAAGACCCCTGGTAAAATTGTCAAAAAACTTCCCAAACAATTACAATTGTTGGCATTCAATAGAAAAAAAGATATAAAAATGTTGGATTAACGACGCCATGATTATAATTTTATGTAAAGAATTTCTGAAAATTCATTCAGTAATTCTTCATTTCTGAAATGTTTATCCCTTAGGGCTATTTAGATACGAAATTTGAGCAATGTCTTTCCACTATTTTCATCATTTTTTTATCGAAGCGTGAATCATGTCAATATTTTTGGCTTACTAATTCGGAGCCAATGTCTTGTAAATTATAGCTAAACCTAAGAAACATCGATGAAAATGTAACATTAACAATTAACAGACAGATAGACAGACAGACAGATAAGTTTATTGAAAGATTTGTACAAAGTACATCATCGTTACAAAATATAATCACATTTATATATAATATATAGAAAAAAAATACATATTTAACATGTCTAATATACAACTTGATCTACATAACCACTTATTTTCCTTAGGGTAATCAAATCTAACCGCAAAATATTAATAGTATTTCAAATTTCTCCGAATGGACGTTAAGAGCCGTAAAATAAACTGGTTAATAAACTGTTATTGTTAATTGCCAAAAGCACAGACTGTGCTGATTTGCTGAATAAATGAAATGAATGAAATGTTAAAGTACACAACCCGTTGAACATGTGATTGCTCATGCATACACCGTGTTAAACGGGTGCGTGTAATCGATTTGTTTTTACTAACCAATTGCAAGTGATTGAGATAACTGGATATATTCGTGTAACTGTGAAGTTTACGGCTCATTTTATGGAATAACATGTGTTTAGTGTTTTTTAAGGATATGCTCTTGAATCCTCAACAAAACGAGTTATTGAATTTCAGATAAGTGTAATTTTAGCTTGACCTCTCTCTATGTATTTATAAACCGGTTTTGTAATAATTGTTGACTAATTTCAAATAGAACATTTTCAACACAATGCTAATTTCTCTGTTAACATATAACATGGTTTGAAAAGGATAAAAAACAAGCAATTTCTCCTTTTCTCATTTAGTTTTTTTTTTTTTTTTTTTTTCAATTTAATGTATATATATTTTTTCAATTTACTAATGTAATTGCAGACACTTACTACTTTTATTTTTCAGCTTAGACTTAATTAAAATATTAATTTTTAAATTTTCCAGAATATTAAACATTTCCGTATAGTGTTTAGAATTAAAAGACATACAATTTTCTTGAATGGCCTTCTTGCAGTAGGTACTCTTTATTGAAATTCTTTAATCATTTTTTTGTTCAATTTGAATTTTTTCTTTGTGGTTCCTTCCCTCTCTATTTTCAGATTACCTTGTAGCATCCAAACAGATTTTGAAGAAACAGCACAAAGGTGAGTGAAAGTAATACAATAAATAGATAAAAAAGTGCATTTTCATATTAGAATACATACATGTGATTAAAAATTATGCACTTCTGATGCAACACTTAAGGACCTTTGAACCTTATGCAAAACGAAAGGATAAGGATCAATAGGTCTGATAAAATTTTACTTGTTAACAATTAATAAGCACTGTAATTATTTGCACACAAGTTTGAAACATTGTTTATTATTTTTTTTTTTTTTTTTTCTAACATCATGGCTGCTTATTTGAATTTGGGTACAATAAAAAGAAGAAAAAAAGGATCTGGCTAATAGATGCCTTTGATATAAACTGTGCATGCAAAGCAGCAATGCAGAATACCAACTGACTAGGCTCAATACATTTTTATTCATTTATACTCAATACATTTTTACATAAATACTGAATGTATTCCTGACTTCAAAAATCACAAATACATTTTAATATATTTATTCATGGTTCCAAAAAACAATGAAAATGAACAGTTTGATAATAAATACATATATTAACCTTTTTCTTGCTGAAATCATATTTGATTTGTAACAAATTGACATTTTTGGGACATTTTCCACTAATTTAAGCTTAAGTGTATCACCATTTACTAAATCAGACAGTGCTGTACAGGATCATCCCCATTATCAGTGGTGTCTGATCCTATGCCACACTGACTGACAATACCTTGTGCAGATATATTTTACTTTATTTTGGAATCTCTTCAACTTATCTGACTTAGGCGTATCTCCGCATCAATTAAATACAAGTCAAGAAGTGTGGACTCAGATCATACTGCACTTAAGTGCCGTCTGATTCCAGTCCATCCTGTCTGACCAAATCATATGTTAAACTTTAACTTTACATTTTCAATTGATCCAGCTGAGGTGTACTCCCATACCGATAAAATTCAAAACAGGCTGTGCTGGCTAAGATCATCCCGCTTGCCAATGCAGGCTGGTCTCAGGCTACACTGTCTGACAACACTGCCAATCTTAGCCAGATTTTGAATGAATTTGGTTCATGTGTATTTCCACTTATTTACAGTAAAGATCAGTCAATGCAGACTCAGATCACCACAGGTCATTTCTGACTGATCTGGAATTTCGCTTTAAGCCACTGTATGCCAAGGCTAAATGTTGAAAGGAAAAATATTGTGTTTAGCATGCTATTCCCTTTTCAATTTTCTTATTTGCTAATATGCACAGAATAAACTAAGATAAACTAAATCTCAATTTCCATTTGCTGTAGTTCTGAATATTGCATGACATTACCTTTTTGAGTATATAGATGTTTAGTATACCTATGGTGTCTCTCAAATGCCATCAATGTTATGGGTAATGTTTTTTCTTAATTCAAAAGCTTTTTTGCAAAAGAGAGCTAAGCCTTTAAGATTCTTTATAGAATCTGATCTTAAAAATATTATCATTTTTTCCATGCTTGGATTTTTTATGTAAAACTTTGGTATATATTCTTTTCTTGCATCAGCGAATAAGGGACAGGTTAGTATAAAATGAAATTCATCTTCAATATCTAAATTATTACAACAAAGGCAATATCTTTCTTCTCGAGGTACATAGTTTCTTGCATATCGTCCTGTATGTATTCTCAAAGAATGTGCACAAATTCTGATTTTTGTTATGAGATGTCTTAGGGATTTTGGTAATAAGCTAAGATAATCTTCATATTCTAATTTTTCTTTACAATTTTTATATAAAATTAGAACCTTGCTAGAATTTTTATCTGATTCCCATTTCTGCATGAAATTATCTACTAAACGCTGCTTAAACATTTGAATAAAAATATTCCTTTTTATTACTTGAGGATTATTCCAAATAAATTGAAAGCCATTTTCACTTAGAATTGTTTTCAAACCATACACCCAGTTTTTGGCACCATTTTCACAATCCTCAACAGCTTGTTTATATGTTCTAGAAAGTAATATATTCTCTGAATTTATAAGTTTGAACCAATACTTTATTTTTTTTACCATTTGACCAATATATAGTGGAAATCTTCCTAACTCTCCATATACTCCAACATTGCTAGTGTTTTTTCTAACATTTAATAGCCTCTTGCAAAATTTCAAATGTACATTTTCAATGTTTTGACTGTCTATTAAACCCCATATTTCTGATGAATAGCTCAACACTGATCCAACAAATGCATCAAATAATTGACAATATAGTTTAGGTGTAAAATTGTAGTTTCTACAGTAACCTAGTAAAATATTCATGGCTTTAAGCCCTTTACTGACTGTGTACTCTTCATGTGACCTGAAACTCCCATTTTGACTGAAAACGGAACAATGACAATAACAATGAAAGTATTGCCTGAGAGAACGATATCTCACGCGTATTTTAACACGTTATATTATGACTGTATTCGTGATGTCATTAAAAAATCATTTCTGTACATCAGTTACGCGACATGCAGCTCCATATACGTTTTCTTTGAACTGGAATCAAGAGGGTTAAAACGTTTCCAGAAAGCACGATTATACCAAGTAACCAAAACCATTTACTTGGATCTGTGTCGACCAATTGCGACCATATAGTGTTCCAAACAAGGGCGCCAGCATTTCCGCCCGCCCCTATAAAACCGGCAACAACCCCTACCCGTCTTGGATGTATGTAAGGAACGATGGCAAATGTGGATCCCTCTGACATTTGAACGAACAAACTGAAGGCAATCATGGCAACGATCGCTGTTGGTATTGTCGTCATCTGACTGAAAACGATGAGTAGAATTCCTTCTCCTGTCAGACAAATCATGTGGGCGAGGAGTCGACCGGGTATTTGTAAGTACTTTCTCATAAGATCCGAGAAAATACCACCAAGAGCTCGAGCGAACAAGTTCATTAGCCCAAACAATGATGCAATTAAACTAGCTGTGTTCTGTGTAAGAATACTACATTTATTCGGATCATCGTCATCTGTCGGAGCCAATGTTGTCATATTCATTGTGGCATTGGTCATACTGGTTACTAAATCTTCATCCTCAACACATCCCTCCACTTTAAATCTGTACAGGAAGTAGAGATTCATAACGGTGTTGACAGCAATTTCTATCCCGAAACATAGTCCGTATTGGATGACGAGTACAGCGATTGTTACAATCATCCAGAAATCGTAGCCGGCACAACACCCTTCATCTTCAGCCTCCGCAGTCACAGCTTTCTCTGGATCTATTAGTAATGGTACAAAGAATATGATTGCAAATCGCAAAGATGCTTCAGATACGAATTGTGAAAAACACCGACGTTAATAAACAAAGACATTCGAACATTACATTTTAATCGGAATTCCTTGTGTGTGTGTGTTTTTTTGTTTGTTTTTTTTTTTTTTTTTTTTTAAGTAATTGTGCGTTTCAAAAATTATTCAAGAAATCAATGTTTCTATTTCTGTGTTAAGTCGATGAATTAAAGAATCATAAGTTGGGTTTTGCGTTTTCAATAACTAAACTTTTCCTAACCATTTTTGTGTCTTTTTGAAGATAGTTGTTAATATTAAAAATGACTAATTGATGATGCTTTTTAAGCTTGCGTAAGATATGTCCAACAATTTAATATGTTGACGAACAGCAGTCATTGCGTGGCTTAGACGGTCGTTAAAGGCATTTGCCTAACTTCTGAAGAATTATTCAGTGAGAATTTGCGCGTAGTGAAGACTTTGACCAGACTGTTAAGATGCAAAGGCTCGTCGGATTTTATTACTTGGCGCACATTAGATATGATGAGAGGAAAAAAACTCATCAACCATGAGAAATGGTGATGAGTTTTTCATCTCACCATGACATATAATACATAGAGGATATTGAATGGGTGTTCTTGAAATACAAAATTTATTAAACCAATCATCTGTGAACAGGTAAACGCAAGGCTTTGTCGATTTTATCAGTTTGAAATGGCGAGTTTGATCAATTTGGTATTTTATAAGCGAAAATTTGAAATTCTTTTTTCATAATATGATCCTACTTCTTGCAATAAATCTAAAAAATCTCTTTAAACTATTTATTTAATTGTCTACATACAGCGTCCTTTGTAAAATAACGTCATTTCAACTATTCTGACGTCACGATAGCAAAATATCGTTCGTATATGTTCTTAATTCATTTTAATTGTTGTTGACAAAAGTATTCAACGAAGTTATTTCATTTCCTTGATGTAGATATCCAAACATACATGCGGGATCGATCAACATAATTAAAAGATGCTTACCTGCTTTTGATACTTCTACTGCCTTTTGATTGTCGAATTTCATGCCTGAAAGATATGATGAATAAATTATTTAACATATATTTCTGGAAAATGGGAGAGGAAGCTAAAGAAAGGCTATAGCTGGCAATTTAGCAAATATTTGATGTATATTTTCTTATGTATTGAATGCGAAATAATCCAATAACCTTGATACCTTGTTTTAATTAATTTCAATTTTCTTTCAAATTGATAGATGATAGATACAAACATTTAGTGGTGCTTCATAATGAATCCTCAATATGCCGATAATATTATTCGTCTCGCTATTATCATTCTCTAAGAAATGAAAATGCTTTACTCCTGACTTTTAAATATGGTCAGAAGCATTTTCAAAAAAAGTTATTTGCGGGATGATAGGCCGTTTATAAATCGCTCACCTTTCTCATTTGAATCGAATGCCATGTTTGAAAATGACTTTTCTCCTTTTTCTACTCCATTTTCATCGGGGCCACAGGATCCAGCCTCGTATTTCTTTGCCTCGTTGATGAACACGTCATTGGATGGCAGTTTTCTCAGGGACCAGTGACCCTGAGGACAGTCGTCAGATGACCATAAGATAGACAAACCTAAAAAGCATAGACGTAAAAGTATTTCCTCTTTTGTATCACACGAAATCTACATTGTCTTGACACTGTTCGTGAATACGGTTCACACGCTTTCATTATTTTTAGTCATTTAGAATCTTTTTTGAATGGTTGAGTGAGTGTTTGGAATGAATGACCGAATCGCTGATTGAGAGATTGAGAATGATTTTGATTGAGAAGAATGTCAATTACATGATGTTACTAGCTTTATATTGGATGAGTAGCCGGATGTTTGGAAACAATATCGTGGTAGCATTAATAAACGAAAATACACGGAATAAATGTTTATGTGCTCCAGCCGCCGCGATATGACTGAAAAAAAAAAAACTGTTAAAAGCGGCATCAAACTCTATTCAAACCAAACCAGTTTGGAAATACGCAATCTGCACTATATACAGTCTCAATCTAATTTGGAATCGAGTCTCGGTTGTTGTTGTTGTTGTTTTTTGTTTTTTTCAATTACCCAAGTTTCGTGTTACATCTGAATAAGAGGCAACAGTAAATATGTATTTATTATCTACTGATAAAATATATTTTGGGTGCATCGCCTTCAAAATACTCCATGTGTTTAAGATTTACATTCAAATTACTTAATTCGCATTTTAATACCTGTCAATGAATAACAATATTGGTTGGGGGTTTTTCCTCATATTTACAGACGATATTCTATGCTCTGATGATCCTAAATTAAAATCTTCTCATCTGACGATGCAGTTTTGCTGATCACATAAATATCATGTCAATGTTTCCTTTTCCATTATATGATCCCCATGACCAGAACCATGCATAAGTTATAGAATGAACTTTTATACCAAAGTTCGAAGTTATTTGGTTTAGTTAATTGTAAGAAATTAGTATGACCTGATTTAGACGATCCTTATGAGAATTCAAGCGACCATGGTCCTTTTTTTTATTCATTAAATGGTCTTATTCAATTTTTTGTGCTTCGATTTCGTAAGAATTGTTCTATATGGACGCAATATTTGTCTCGCCCAACCAAAACCCCCCTTATGAAATATATCATATATGGCTGATGAATAACACTATATCCTTATCGACAAGTGGTCTATTTATATTTTGAGAGTCCTTTCTATAAGCTTTAAAGCAAATTTACCTATTAAGATTGCAACAGCAGCCGGCACGAGCACAGCCATTTTCCATGCAAGAAATTCGTCTGCTCCAAATATCTTCATCAACTCGAATAACGCCGGCATGATAATAAAGGTAAAACCACCACCAAGATTTCCCCATCCACCAACCAGAGCGTTTGCTGTTCCAACAATCTTCACGTTAAACATGGCCGAGGTCCAGAATTGGCACGGAATAAAACAACCACCCAGTATACCAATACAGAGTCTGACGACGATGAGGCCGGCCGTGTTTTTTACCAGACCGGAAAACGCCATTGGAACGGAACCAATCATCAGAAGGCCTGCCATGACACGTCTTGGACCAAATCTGTCGCATAGAGGACCGACAGCAATACGAACAAAGATTGTCGCAGCGATACTGGCGATACCGGAATTAGCTACATCTTTCTTGGAAAGGTCCAGTTCCTTTCTGATGGTTGGAATCAATGGCTGGATCCCGAACCATGCTGTGAACGCAATGAAGAAGCAGAACCAGGAGGAATGGAAGGCTCGCATATGGGGCCGCTGAATGCTAAACAGCCGAAAAGACTTCGCCTTTCCAAGGTCATCCTCTTCTATACGGGAACTCTGGATTTTACCCAGACATCGGGTACACCCGGAATTCTCTTTGTCCGCCATTTTGGGGGTTATCTGTAAAGAGATAGATATATATAATACGTACTTAGTGTGTTGTATGAAAAAAAATATCTAACGAGGTTGGGAGAATTGGTCATTGTCGAGGCTCTGCCGAGACAATTATCAATTCTAACAACCGAGTTAGATATTTTTTTCATGCAATACGCTAAGTATTGTTATATTTATCTTATAACCTCTATTTGTCTTGTTTTCGTCGATTTTTCGAACTGAAATGCAAGTTTCTAAAATAACCGCATTATATCATTGTTCTGAAAATAACTATGTGATATCATAAAAAATATCATATGGGATGTTATTACACAGATATTTGTATAGTAATAAGATAAAGTACATTATCGATTTGAAAGCAAATGCTATTTTTCATATGTTAATGTACTTGTGCTTTGACAATTCCTTACAGTGAAACTAAAATGCACTTAATATAGGATGTGTTTTTCTCAACGTTCAGTTTTTAACTAGTTTAGTGCACGGATAGGAAACTTGAAAATTGATATTTAAATATGCGTTTACTGCAAACAAGATTTGTTTCCTATGCAAAACTTTGGCTTTACTACATTCATGTATCAAAATGCATTTTAACAGATTTGGGAACATGGTTTTGTATTATCAGTATTAGGTCTCTATCAATATCCCTCTTTCTTTTCTCTCGTGAAACCTGAAAACCTTAACTCGTTATTCATTGAAATCGATTGTTAAGATATATCAAGGTTAACTGAAATATCTTGTCTATTTCAAAATCACAATAATTATTTTCCAAACTTGAACCGTTTAATAGTTATCTTTGCATTATTAGACAATTCATATTTTTTGACAAATCCTATTAATGCATACCACTGTAAATCATTAAAATAGATAAGTAAGTGCATTTTGTATATATGAATCTATTGGAGTTGTCCATTTTGTGATTCACTCTGGGCGCCAATCGTAAATACGATTCTCGGGGGAGATAAGAGAATAGTTGTTGAAATTGGAATGTTGTTGGCTCGTCTGTTAAGATGAATAAGTTAAAGTGATTGATAAAAGATCAATTTTGTTTCGCCCACAGACAACATTGACCTTTGATCACTCACATCAACTTTCACCAATATTGGGATTCTTAACTAAAGATACATACAATCAATGTGATTTAACGCATCCCTCTTGACAGGATGGTATTTGTTTTAAATAACAATGGCGACTTTTTTATTTTTCAGATGGAGATAAGAGCCATAATACGATTGCCATTGCTATGTTTTACGTTTATTCTCTTGAATCTTTTTTAAAATAAGAATTTTTTCATTGTGGTTGATGATACATTTCATATTTTTGTAAGACATTGTCAACAAGGTCGTCAGACTTGACAATTTGTCATTTGATTTATCACAACATAATTGATAACATTTGTACTGTCGTAGCATAAAAACTCCATCACAGAAGCATTTAAAAGAAGGCTCGATAAACTTAAACGATATTGATAATGTCAGAAGCCTTTGAACAATTTGTAAAAAACGTATCAAAAACGTATAAAAATCCTTCCATAAATGAAGGGTGAATTGCCTTCACAATATAAAATTTGGACGTACTGTCGGACAGACGAACAGATGAAGAAGATGGCACCAATATATGTCCACCTTTGTCGGCGTATAAAATCAATCCTGTGACCTTTCAATTAATTCAAATTTACGAAAAGGAAAGCCTCTAGACAGCCTTTGCAACCGCAAAGGCGAGCCAAAGTCTCCATTTTGCACGTCGTCGATAGATATGGCCTTTATTTCCCTCTCAACAGATGTTTTATTTTTCCTTTTTTCTATTTTCGTGCCCAACACACATGTTGAATTGGTTGAAAAGCTATCCATAGGCTCAAATATACCGAGTTCCAAAAGAAAGTGTGCCATTTTACTTTTTCAATTTCTATTTTAAGTTGATGGTAATGTACCGAATAAAATCGATATCATTACTTTACAGTAGATAAGACTTTGTAGAAATTGAGCCAGTAATATTCTAACAATCAAGTCTCCTCGTATCTATAATTTAATATTATGAAGAATAAAATGTAAAGATTTTTAATAATTAATTGATATCTTACCGGACTACTTTTTGCGAAAGCTTACAAAACATAAACTTACTCAAAATTTTTCATTAATGAATAAAAATAACTTTTCAGCCAATCAGAATGCATGAAAATTGGTGGAATCATCTAAAATTAAATTAGAAGGTGTTGATATCATTTCTACCTCCTGCTTTCTGGTCTGGGAGATTCAGTTACCACCGACACTTTTTCTTTAGATTAGATATCAATTTAAAAAAAATGAGTAAAATCACTAGAATTGTAATTTACAAATTCAAACCATCTAGAAAAAGTAAACTACATCCCCCAGTCACGCTTGCTTCCTTTTCTAGTAAAGACTATTGAAAGGTAAAATCATCTAAATAGAAATATGCCATCATATCTTGGTTAGAAAATCTTTACATTATGACTTGTCATTTGCAGCCTACGTAGAATAGGTATAGTCTTAAGACAGGTCGTCCGTAAAATGGTTACACCTTACAACATCTGATCGTCTGACAAAATTATCTTTTTACGCACATGTCCGCTCATCTAAGATTGTCAAGTATGTCAAACCGAGACGAATCGACATAACATTTAATGTCATTATCCTCGTTTTTTGTAAGAAATTGATGTCTCATTTGAATAAGAATTGATGTAACTTCGGTAACGTTTTATGTTAATGGCCCTCGAGCATGATTACACATTAATTTTGTGATTTTAATCCAAGCGCCAGATAAGATGAAGAAATATAGGCAGCCCTGTTTTTGCTTCCAAATCCCATTTCCGTGGGTATGCATTAGGATTGTCTACTATCCATACATTCAAAGAGTATCTTTGAAGTTAGATACGTTTCAAGAAAATTTGATGAATACATCTGACAACGAATCGAAATCTATCAATATTTCAGATTTTAACCCAATTCTTCACGCTTAACCCTTTCCTGTTTTACAAAATTTTGGACCTGTCCAAATTCAAAGGTTTTTCAGACGAAAATTTAAAGTGGATTTAATTTGAAAAATAAACATTCAGTAGGGTAGAAAATAGTGTGGAAAAAGAAGAAATTGCTTGTCAGAAGCAATTTCTTCTTTTTTCACAATGTTTTCTCAAACATAAAATCACAGGCACGTAAAAAGCAGGGATTAAACAGCAAAGGGTTAAAATAACTTCATAGGACACAGAGGTCGAATTTAAATGAATTCAAAATTACCTTGACACATTCTCTGTATTCAAGATCAAAAAGGTGCAAGCAGTTTTCCATTTATACCCCGCTTTGCACGTACATTTGCGTGTAAAGCGGGGTTTGATTGGCTAACTGTTTGCACCGTTTTGTCATCCTGAACGCATGGCTGATTTACGACGGCATTTCTGTAACTTGTCAGTCGGTGACGATGTAGATTTCGCTTTGTGATATTTTGACTCGTATGTCATTTTATCGACATTTGCATTTCTTTGGGTACCTGAGGATCGATTCGGGGTTCAAAAAATATGAAGGACTCGTAACTTTAAATACTCATCTCAACCTAGTGACAGACGGAACGAAGCGACTTTTTAAAATGTCTCGTGGATCAAAAGATATTCAGCATCTTAAAAAGGCGCATGTAAACATATGTAATATTTTTGGGCACGCATTAGGGTTCGGTTTTAAAAAATCTCACAACAATGACGTATTGAATGAGAGTTTTTTTTATCCGTCTTTGTTCAGGGGAGGCAACAGTAAGAGGAAGACCATTCCTGTTAAAATGTGTTTTCCGGCATGATTCGTGACGGGGTTTTGTTGTTGTTGTTGTTGTTGTTTTGTTTGTTTGTTTTGGTTTTTGCTTTTGTTTTTTTGTTTTTTTTTTATTCTTGTTGTTGTTTTTCCCTTTTTTAGACTACAGACTGAAGATAATGACGTAGTAATTAAGCCATACATTACGTCAATGTAGTGCACAATATGTACCCCTTAAGGATATTCTAGTACTGCTACGACGTAAAAACGAAAATTTTTAGCTAAACCGGAATACATGTTTATCAGTTTCTTCCGAAGATTCTTAGTATTGAGTCGAATTTAAGATTACTTTGGTGTCTTTACTGCCTATAATATTTGGTTTAGTCTCACACGTCGTCATTAAATACATCTTCATTTTTCTTTCCATGTGGCATTTCAAGATCCGTAAAAATGTAGTCATCAATTAAATGAAGTAATAAATTATTTTTGACATGAGCATAAATATTGCATTCACACTGACACGTTGTGGGGAATCTTTTACAAAACTTCCCTTGATGCATCAGTTTTAATGCCAATGTAAAATAATGTCACGTGCATGCGGTATACGTGTATTGTCGATAAAAACGACAGACAAATCAACACGATTTATCTCGCAAATTGATCTTAGTAATCAAAAAAACTAAAAATATCTTTTATCAAGCAAAAACGTAGTCTTAACACAGTTGAGTACGATGGACTGAAATGGTCTTTGGGTGAATCTCAAATAAACCGCCGACTTTGCCTGAAACTTGAACTAATCAAAATATCTAAAATCACCGTCGTTTGGTTACAAAAATGCGGTAACTACATCTTTAAAAAGCTGATATTACGAGTATTTGATCACCCATCCAGGCTATGATTGTGGGAAAGTATAAATGTAATATCGTACACCTAATTTCTTTGATCAAAAATTCTTTTTTTTATCGAACTTGTCGGGATAATTGAGCTGATTTTTCTAAGCGTGAATATTACCCTTGCATTTGTATGGTCGGAGAACTGTCCCAGTCTGCAAACCAAAGTTTGCTATTTATTTTGCTTGTCTGCTTACTTTATTCTACTGCTGTAAGTCTGCTTATCAACTTTACAGTCTGCTAATTCTTATCTACTAGTCTATACTGTCTGCACTTCCTGGCTTGCCAATTCGATAGGCTGCTTACGTCAGTCTACAAGTCTGCCAGGCTGGTTAAAACGTTTTGATAGTATCTATACATCTATTTGTCAGCGAACGTGACAACTGCCTGTCAACCTCTTAGTCTGAAAATTTCAGTCTGCTTTTCTATAAGTCATCCTATTTCGAACCTACCAATTCGACAGGCTGCTTCCATTTGTCTACAAGTATGCCTGGCTGGTTGCATCGTTCTGGTAGCATATATCTGTAGGTCAGCTATCAACTGCTTAATCTCTTAGTCTGCTAATTCCAGTCTGATTGTCTATAAGTCAGCTTATTAATGTATGTCAGTTTGAAAATCTGTTTATAACAGTCTGCCAGTCTACTGGTATGTCAGTTTGTATTCTTGCCTACACGTTTAGTCAGCTACATGTAACAAATCTGCCTGCCTCTCTGTCTGCTAATTATTAGTCTCCTACGCTTCAGTCACCTTATTACAGAAGCATCTGGTTAGCCTTAAAAGATAAACTACGACGTCTTTTGCTAACAAGTAACGTCGCACAGACGTTATTTCCGTTAAGGGCGTTATGTTAAATTTCCAAAGGCATTTACCTTGCCGGATAATCTCGAAATAACTTGTTTTGCTCCATTTGTGTTCAATTTATAACACCCTCCTATCAAATAATTAAAGATTGCTCGTGTGAAACAAAATCTTGAGAAATATGAAATAATGTTAAATGAAATCAATTTACTAATTTATATTATTGCTTATCATGACCTACATATCTTGACATTTTGAAATAAAAGAAATACTGACATGGCAGTTCAAAGCGGGAAAAAGACGGAAGGGAGCTAAGTGATAGTCTCTTTTCATATATCTGTTGGCCTAAAAATTCATACATTGCGTATGCAGTAGAATTCCGGATTTTTTAACAATTACCAGACAGAAAATTATAAATTTCAGAGGCCAATTTATTTTAATGTAATTCTAGAAATATTTGTCTTCTGTAAAGCAACATTGAGGACAGCAAATTTCTCCAATATCCACAATGTTTTACGAAGTTGTTTACTTCCTTTCTTAGCGACAAAATTTTGTCGAAATGGATTAAATGGTAAGTTTACAAAATGAGCCTGTGTATGACATTTCCAACAATTCCATATGCACAGAGCGGCACAGAATTTGAGCCGCCTAGACAACGACAGAGTGTAATTAAACTATCTATTGACCGCTTTAAGAGGGGATAATAGCTTAATTATATATAGAGCTCATAGTGAAGACACTGGTCAGTCTGTGCGTCTGAACAGGCTGGCCAGATACTTTGCTCCGTGAAATTGTTGGAAATGTCAAGCACAGACTTGAATATTTGTCCTGTATTCAACCCTTCCTCCTACTCGCGACATATTCTCTGTTGTACATAAAGCATTTGCATACAATACAGACTAAGCACAGTCTGCATAGATGTACAGTCTGATCTACACTGACTTATTTCTACATAATTATTGTGAGAAAGAAATATTTGAATTGTTTCCAAATATGGCCATTTGTTTGAAATAAAATTTTGATTCGGCAGAATAAGGCTGAAGCAAAAGGGAAAAGGTCGTGCAATCACCTCAAAGCTATTGCCAAAAGTGTAACTAATATTAAGTGTTTCTTATTTATGAAAACTGTTTCAACAGGCAATGCAGAGTGTCAGTCCTGAAGCATTTGTAACAATGAATACAATTTTTCTAAACATATAAAACGTTTAACTTAAAAGAAAAATGTTTCAACATGCAATGCAGATTGTCAGTCCTGAAGCGTTTGTAACCATGAATACAGGTTTTGTAAACATGTAAAACTTTTAGCTAAAATGGTAAGAAGGTGAATTGAAATACGCAAGGTCATGTCGCACGTTTGCCATGCATGTTTTGACAGGTAATTTGATACAGGGAAACACGCTTTTCAAAAATGCACTTCTTCAAAAATCATTTGATTATACGTTCTCATCTCCAATGTTTGTTAAGTAAGTGCATTTTTTAAGAAGCGTGTTTTACTATATCAAATTACTAGCCAAAACAATCTTACAGGTGTTTAAGTTGTTTGTCTCCACCCCGATATGACTGAAAATTGTTAAAAGCGACGCTAATCCGTATAAAAAAGTATGATTTGTGTACGTATAGTGCGATATTTTCTACGAGGAACGAGATAACATTATTTAGATGATTTTTAGATTAAATGATATATAGTTAAAGGGAAAGTTTATCTCGATAATTAAATTAACATCTAAAATGCTATAGATTGATTAACTTATTTCGAAAGTAATAGTCAAAGAGTAACTGCAGCTGCAGTTATGAGTTATGAGGATTTAGGATAATACCGACAAATATATCAACAGTGGAAAACGCTAAATGCTTAAAATTTCACTGCACTGCCTAACCTTGGGTTAAATGGCACAAATTTCAACATATGCTATTTTCGTACGTTTAACTAAATATTTTTGACCCGTCACGCTTAAAGGGACTATTGGAACTCCATAGCAAATATTTTAAAAGCGGTTTGCATCAAGCACAGGTCAATCAAAAAGTGCACCCCAATCCCGAAAAAACGGGAAGGTACACTTTTTCACTCTAGATTTATGACAATCCAATTAGCGTAAAAAATTTCGAGCCTTCAATTCTTTAGCTTGTGCAGTCAGCGCAGTGTGGCAAGGGTTGACACTTTACGCATTTCCCAGATGGCCATAGTTCGCCTGACGGGCTGCCATTATTTCGATTACTGAGGACATTGCCCTCGTCAAGCTGTGTGTAGTTTAATATTTGTGACCCGTCACGCAAAAAGTGACCATCTGGGAACTCTGTAAAATGACTATTTGAAAAACAGATTTGGTCCAGCATTGGTCAACCAGATGGCGCATTTCAAACATTCTTTCACTGGAATGTAGATGTAACAATCTAGTTAAAAAAAAATAAGCACATTGCGCAAAGTTTCGACCCTAGTCAGTCTGCGCAAGCCGCGCAGTCTGACTAGGGTCGACACTTTACGCACTACATGTACCCAGATGTCCCTTTTTGCGTGACGAGTCACATTTCTCTCATTTTTTAAAACACCGTGGTGTAACGAATTGGTCATCTCATTCTACAATAATAGGATACGATACCCCCTACCCTTTCCTATCCCAAAACATCCCTTTTTTTATAACTCAACGTTATCAAATCATTTCAGAATAAATGAGAAAAGTGCTTGTAACAAACAATTTATTTCGCTATCAGATTGCTTTCTCAACATTTGTGTAGGGGATTTTGTTCCGTGTTTGAGAAGGAAACGATTTTTCTTTCAATAGGCCTTCTTCAGGCCCTTTATAGCATTTTTAGATAAACGACCGTACCCCTTTTGATGTGGATATGTAAATGTTATATTTTATCGGATTTGAATAAATCTTAAAAGGAAAAAAGTGAAAAGTTTTATACGTTTCATTAATGCTGTATGACATATTTTTGTATCCCAACCACACATTTATCTTGTCGGAAACTGTTACATTTAAGATTACTAAATTTTGTCATCGGTCTGCCGTCGACGTTGTTAACGTTTTCAACATCTCTGTGTTTTCGACTTCGCTTTTTTATTCAGAAGCTGATAGTGGCTTCCGTCTGTGAAATTTTACTCTGCATTCAAAAATGTATAAAATGTTTGCCAACTTTTGAAATTTGTTCTGCCCATTTACACATTACACGTGTTTTAACGTGCAAAAGGTGAGAACAAATTTTGAATGTTGACAAACGTTTTTGCTTCTTGAATGCAGAGTAGACTTTCACAGACGGAAGCTACTACCAAGCTGTAAACATTTACTCAAACGATTCGCAAACGTTCTCATCTTGAACGCACGGCTGGTTGAAGTAGTTAATTTAAGACTCTCAAAGAATGATCGGTGACAGGAAACGAATCCGATGGACACAATATTTCATCCCCCAATTGAGACTGATATCTTGCCACCAAAGCTACATATTATGCTTGTATTAAAGTCTGCAGAGGACGAATTCCTCGTTTAAAATATACTTAGTTCCAAAAGAAAGTGTGCAGTTTCTCTTTTTTGTTTTCCTTATTTTTTGCAAAGTTGGAGGAACTCTTGCTTGTAAAATCGGCTGATGTTTTAGATATGCCCCTTTAGAAACGAGGCATGGAATCCGATTTCGGAAAAAAGTTGCGTAAACTGTGGGCACTTCTTCAGTACATATGGTGTTGAGATTGGCCCTTCTAGAATTTCTTTTCTGGTAAGGAGAATTTTGCTTAGGTGGTATTTCCTAGTTTGACTAGGGATTCCCTACCATTTCCAAACTGAAGTTTGGGTTTACGTACAGACGTCACACCCGCTTCAACGTTAGAAATCGCTACGTTGATTGGTCAATAACGTCAGATACAACGGTGCAATAGCATTATACAATACTAGTTGATACGTAACAGAGGATGCCCAAGCATACACATACGATTTCTATTGCAGTATGAGTGATAATTCAATTTTAGGCACAGTTTTCTTCGCACTGGGTTAATTTTCGCCCAGACACAATATTTGTTCGTCAACCTACGTTGTTTTATAGAGTCCGATTGTCTTTCAGATGTGACTTTATTACAAGGTAGGTCACAGAAATTGTACTGAATGCGATTCCAAAAAAGTTATTTATCAACTGTTGATAAAAAAAGCAAATCACTCAAAATCAAGGATCCTTTACTAACCTTAAGTCAACGAGTTCCGTACGCCTTATTTCTCAAAGTATCGATGGTCAATAGTGTCGCGGTTTTTCATGCAAAATTTTGTGGCGGTACATTGAGTAAGTTTTGAGATATTCGAATTTTAAAAGTGCACACTTTCTTTTGGAACTGAGTATAGTTCCTGAGACAAATCCAGCCCTGAATTTATAATGAAAGGGATCGCAAACCGTTTGGTAAATTCAATCCCGTTTTGAACGTATACTCACGTGCAAAGCGTGGTATAATTTTCAATTATTCACAAAAGTTTTATTCCGTCCTGAATGCAAGGGTGGTGTGGATGGCTAATACGGTGATAAAACCTAGATCAGTTGAACATATATTTCACCTTTTACTACAAGATTTCTGCATTATGTTGATACATTCAAATAAGCACTAACCTAGTTGGACTGTTTTATGTTCAGGATAACAAAACGCTAGCGAGCGCCCATATCATGAAATAATTATAAGATAAGTTTAACTAGGTAATGCGGGGAACTAACTCTGGGGTCCCTGCAAGACGAATGTTTTCCTGAAAGCGGTGCTGGCAAATAGATTTTGTCTAGTCATATTGTCACGCGTTTCGAGAAAGAAAGTCACTTGGTACGATCGTAAAATCGTTCTATATCACAAAATTAACGATGCATTGTTTTCTTTACGCCATTTTCCTGAGTGACAAAATCTTTGTTTTTTTCATAATAAATTAACATATACATAAAAACAAATCAACTATAAACAATACATTCACCCTCGATTATTCAAATTACTTGCACTCTTATGATATCACGTGCGTAAGTTTCATAATGCAATTTTTGTTGTAAAGGTAAATAACCTATAAAACAAAAATTGGATTTTGAAACAAATGTTTGTTGTTGTTTTTTTTTTTTTTTTTTTTGGTCGTTGTTATTGTTGTTTTTTGTCAACGGTACCTCCCAAAGTCTGTGAACAAACATTTTTAATACTTTAAAAATCAGTAAGATTACCAATTATCTTACCAATTATTGTAATGTTCAACTCAGTATATAGAATTAATTTTGAAGTAAAATTAAAACGTTTAAGAAACGATATACCTTGGTCAATTTTACCCGAATTTCACCTCTGTGGAAAAAATTCTTAAATAACAATTACCGACATATTGATTTCAATGAACAAAATATATATTACATTCAATACCGTTTGTTATTCATTTCCATGAAAGCACGTGCAAAGCCGAGTAAGAATGATATGATTTTTATGCATCTAAATAGCAGGGGTCAGATTCAAGTCAATAAAATCGCGCTATGCCTGCTGATTGCCTGCAAAGACAGTGGGGATCCTTTTAAACGTTTGCATCTTGAATGCAAAGCTGAGCTATGACAATATCTTTGTATGATACATTTAGTTACATCGTGAAATAAACATTCATCTAAATCAAAACCATTCCAAATCGCTCACTCAGCGCTCAACTCATTCATTCCAAACACTCACTCAAACCATTCAAACATGCTTAAAAAAATACAAAAATATAAAATGAACTCAAAATAATGTACTTAAAAGAAATTGCGATTTCACTGACATATTTGAAATTATAAGCTTCTCATTGGTTCTTTAAGAAAATAGGGAGCTATTTACAGACCGTTTATGCATAGTTTATTAAAGGTAGGTAATAAATGTCGCTAATTTTGTTAAACCTGAAAAAAATTATCGATATTGGATTACCCCTTTAATTTCGCTCGAACTCACTCATCGTACTCGTTCAATTTTGTTTCGAAGTCAATTTAAACTCATCCTCCTTGTCAATTTCAAGATGTTACTAACTGTACAAGTGTAATTGGTAGTACCTTAACAATGATTCAAGAATTATTTCATAATTCATGACTTTCGAAGTAATGTAAAAACATTGAACCACTTACTATATGCAAATATTTGCATTGAGCGGTCACACAACGATTGCAAAAATTTACACCGTAGGATCATTTCATGAATAACTCCCCTTTTTACGTTCTTTAACGTAAATTGTTCAACATTTCAAAATAACGATTTGTCTAATCAAAGTCTGATGTAATAAGTATTTTACTTGAATCTTTCATGTTAAAACACCATCATCATCTTATTAATATACAATGTATACCGACTTTCAAAAGAAACGTATATCAAACTAATTCTGTTTTCTATTTACCCCTGTAAAAATCATCACTCACTTCGATATTCGTTTGATACACTACAGTTAGTTACATCGTGAAATTGACATTCACCTCAATCAAAACCATTCTAAATCGCTCACTCAACGTTTCATTCATTCATTCCAAACACTCACTCAAACCATTCAAAAACGCCCAAACCCATTGAAAAATAAAGAATCAAAAACTTCGTTCAATATAAATTTTGAAAGAGAAAAAACACGATTTCACTGACATGATTCAATTTGTTAGCGTCTCATAGGTACTTGAAGAGATAGGAAGCTATGTATAGAACTTTTATGAAATTTTTATTAAAAGGGGGGTAATCATTATCGCTAATTTTGTTCATCCTGAACAAAATTTGCGATGTAGGATTACCTCCCATTAATTTAAACAAAACTCATTCAACACACTCATTCAATTTCATTCCCAAATCATTCCAAAATCATTCACCTTGTCAATTTCATGATGTTCTTAACTGTAGATAGTCACTGATAATAGGACCAGAAAATGATAAAACTTAAGCTTGATATAACCTTATATCTAAGCAGGTATACGCGATTTGTTCAGCGCTCATTTTGTCCATTTTTAAACACTAACTAAAACCATTCAAAAACGCTTCAAAATCACCAAATATGATAGGATCATCAATTACATTCAAAATAAAAATCGGTAGATAAATCAACGATCTCACTGACATAATTTAATTTTGTAAGCTTTTTAAGCGTTCATGAAGACAGAGCAAGCTATTCAAAGAACCTGTATTCATATCTATTATCGGGGGGGGGGGGTGATAAATATCGCTAATTTTGTTCATCTTAACAAAATTAGAGATATTGGATTACCTCCCTTTAATTTCACTTGAAACTCGCTCCACACATTCATTCGATTTCATTCCAAAACATTCCAAAATCATTCATCTTGTCTTTTAAACGATGTTCTTAACTCAAAAACTGAATAAAAAATCTTAACATTGCCAATATCTCCAACCTATTCAAGATACAAGCCTCATATTTGGTATGATAGATCTCAATGATATGCACCTGCCTATACTAAAGTTAATGTCATGTGGCAATTTTAAGGTCATATGTCAAGGTCAAATAACTCACACCTGAACCAAAAAATTTAAAATTGCTAATATCGTCAAGCTTTTTATTCAAGCATCAGATTTGTTCATCTGTAGTTATCAAGGTCAAGACAAGGTCAAGGTCATCTATCAATGTCAAATTTCTTACAAATGTTACGTTCAATCGCTCCATGTTCAGTTCATTCAAACCTTTTTATGCCCCCGATAGGGAGGCATCATAAATTTGACTTGTCCGTCCGTCCGTCTGTCCGTCTGTCCGTCCGTCCGTCCGTCTGTCCGTCCGTCCGTCATTCCGTCCAAAAACTTTAACATTGGCCATAACTTCTAAATCAAAGCGGTGTCGGGGGCATTGTCATCTTACAGTGACAGCTCTTGTTTATGTAATGTAAATGTATATGTGGGTATTTTATATATAGTCTTTTTTCATAATACTTACCTATGAATGCAAAGTAGTCCTCTATGTTGATCTCATTTTGTCAACTCTGACTAGTCAATTTAACTCAATTATGTGTTGAAACTTGTAAACTGTTAGTATGTAGATTGTAATTGTTCTAAATGTGTAGAATACTACCCATTGAAACTCAACTTGTTAATTATATGTGCAAACTTATGTGCAAACTTGTTTGCACAGTAGATCTTAAGGCACATAGGCTGCACACATTACCAAGTATGTCTCGAACTATTCACTAGTGCCGAATAAACTCAGATTAACAACACATATGAAAGATTTTCATGTTCCCATTCTCATAGGATTGCAATTTCGGGGCTTAGTTCAGGGCTGTCACGGGTGCATTTATATATATATATTCACTTTTGCCAGCGTTGCTCTGGGCAACTGATCTAATTGCTGGGCGTGGATGTAACCTTGTGTACTTGAGTACATAGATTTATTTTGTAATACATGTACTCATTGTCAAGATTTTTGCTTTAAACTAGTGCTTTAACTTCATATTTCTGTATTTCAATTTTGATATAGTTTTCATTTTGAAACTTGCATTTTACCCAATGATTATAAACTGGATACCTGTTCTCTCATCATCATATCTAAATAATGTTTAAATTTGCATGTTGGAATATACATGGGTTTTCTCAGGAAAAGTTCCAAAATGATATGTTCTATAACCAATTTGATGTCTTTGGCTTAACTGAAACTTGGACCAGTAAGGATTCAAATATTTTTCTTCCCAAATATAGGGCATTTACCAGCTATGCAACTAAAGGAAATCGAATAAAGGGAAGACCCTCAGGGGGACTGATAATTTATATCAGGGAAACATTATTCTCCAAAGGTTTTGTTGAAATAATGAAAATTACAAAGAATTTCATATGGCTTAAACTCAGTAAAGTTGCATTTAGATGCGATACTGATATATTTCTATGCCTCTTGTACATTCCACCCAGAGTGAAATCGGTTAATGTAGAAAATGATGAAATTTTTGAAAGTCTAAGAAATTTTGTTAGTGACTTTTCAACTCAAGGAAAACTTATTCTGATGGGTGATTTCAATGCCCGTACAGGAAACCTAAATGACTATGTAGAATTTGATGAAACCACTGAACTTGATTACGACATACTACCCTCTAATTATCAAGCAGATATAACTCTTCCCACTCGTCAAAATCTTGATCAAACAATAAATGAACAAGGTAACTTGCTTCTAGATTTTTGTATTGAAACTAAACTTAAGATATTAAACGGTAGGATATTTGGTGATTCTTTAGGGTACAATACTTATTTTGGTCCAAGGGGAAGTAGCACCATTGACTACTTTATTGTTTCTGAAAATTTGTTTAATGACTTTGAATTTATAAATGTCTGTCCTCCAAATGAACTGTCAGACCATAGTGTGGTATGGTGTGGAATAAAAAGTAAAGTTTTATACTCTTCACATTGTATTGATGAAACTGTTTATGCCAAATTACCTGGTAAATTTATTATTGATGAATCTACTAAACACTCTTTCACAGAATCGCTTATAGATAACAATAATATCTGTTTGCTCCAAACCTTTATGCAAGATGTTGAAAACCTTGAGATTGACATTAATACGCTGACTGATCAATTTGCTAATATTATCAATGTTTCGGCACTTAATTCCACTAAATTCAAAATATATAAAGGTAAGAAAAGAAAGAGACCATTTAAAAAGAAATGGTTTAACAATAATTGCTACATTATGAAAAGAGAACTTAGAAAAATAGGCAAACGCCTTCAGATTGATCCACACAATTTTGAACTAAAGTGTGCTTTTCATAGATTAAAAAAAGAATATCACAAAACTCTCAAGATTACTAAAAGGAGTTTTGTAAACCAAATAATTCAGCAATTAGATACCTTGCATGAGAATGATCCAAAATTATTTTGGAAAACTGTAGATTCATTGAAGAATAAGTCATCAGACAATAACAATCCAATTGCAATGTCCTCATGGTACAATTATTTGTCAGAATTGTATAGTAACAATAATTCTGACTTAGACTTATCTGATTTAGAAATGAGTACAACGGGACCACTAGACTATCAATTTACATGTCAAGAAGTACGCTCAGGAATATTGAAACTTAAAAATAATAAACAACCGGGCTTGGATTTGATTTTAAATGAATTTATCAAATATGGCAAAGATATACTTCTTTTACCAATTGTTAAACTGTTTAACAGAGTTCTAAATTCTGGAACTTTTCCAGACAGCTGGAATATCTCACTTGTCTCCTTTTTAGCTAAGAATAATGAAATATATAACTGTAACAATTATCGTTGCCTTAGTTTAACTAGCTGCCTTGGTAAACTATTTACCTCATTACTCCAATGTCGATTGCACAATCATATGGAGACAAATGATTTATACAACAAATTTCAGGCAGGGTTTAGACCTGGATATAGAACAACAGATCATATCTATACTATTAAGACACTAATAAATAAATATTTATCTAAAAATAAAAGCAAAATCTATGCTTGTTTCATTGACTTTTCGAAAGCTTTTGATACTGTTTGGCGTTCAGGCCTTTTTCAAAAATTACTTACTTTGGGAATTGGAGGCAACTTCTACAAGGTTATTAAATACATGTACTCAAATTCCAAATTTGTTGTAAAAAAAGACAATCTTGTAACTCAAGAAGGCAATTATGACAGAGGAGTACGTCAAGGTGATGGTTTAAGCCCACTTCTTTTCAATGTATTTATTAATGATATTACTGATATTTTTGGTGAAACCACTACTGATCCTGTAGTACTAAATTCAACTAAACTAAACTGTTTATTATATGCTGATGATTTGCTCTTATTGTCTGAGAGTAAGGAAGGTTTACAAACCTGCCTTGACTCACTACTAGCATATTGTGATCAATGGAAGCTGAAGATCAACATAGACAAAACTAAAGTTATGATTTTCAGTTCAAGAAAAGTAAAAACAGAAAATCTCAGTTTCAAATTGAATGATTCAACAATTGAAATAGTGGATAAATATAAATATCTTGGCATTATTCTTTCTAGCAATGGCAATTTCAAGCATGCTGTTGATCATCTTTATCAAAAAAGTCTTAAAGCAATTTTTGCTTTAAAAACAAGTATTTTTGATTTTGATTCAATAAACAATTCCCTAAAGTTTAAGCTATTTGATGCTCTCATAAGGCCCATCTTATCATATGGAACCGAAATTTGGATTAGCGACTATGCCACAAAATTTAACTCTCTTGACTATGTACCATTTGAGAAAATCCATAATAGATTTTGTAAATATTTATTAGGAGTGCATAAAAAGGCCTCTAACTTTGCCTCTAGACTTGAATTTGGCAGAGAACCAATCTTCAACTTTCTCTTTGGTCAGTCGCTCAAATATTACTCACGTTTATCTCAGCTTCCAGATGATCGTTTACTACGAGAAACTTTTGAAGTAGACAGAGCATTATCTCGAGATGGCTACAAATCATGGTATTCTGGGATTCATAACCTTATGAGTAAATTTTCTATTACTGAGGCTGAAGCACAGGGATGCAATGTATCAGATACTATATCCTGCAAATACCTAACAGATATGAATAAAGAACTTTCTCGTCTGAAATTTCAAAGTCGTTGTAACAAACTACATACTTTCTCAAACATTTACATGAATTTTTCTTTGCAGAATTATTTATCATTTGGTCTCCCAAAAGAAAAAACTAGAGAAATTTCTCAACTTAGAATAAGTGCTCATAAATTACTAATTGAACAAGGTCGCTATTTTAGACCTCAGATCCCTCACGATGATAGACTATGCAATTCCTGCAATAAATTAGACGATGAAGTACATTTCATGCTTTACTGTCAGAAGTTTTCAGCATCTAGAGCAATTTTATTCCAAAAGCTCCATATTGACTACCATGATCTGGAAGCCAACTCATTTAGAATTTTCCGTCGCCTTATGAACCCAGAAACATTAGAGGAAACAAAACATGTTTGTGAGTTTATCAAAACCTCTAATAACTTAAATATTTCATAAGTTGCTAGCTATCATTCTTAGATATTTCATGATAAATTGCTAATAATCATTCATTGATATTGTATTACACTATGTTTTGGTTGTTTGATGGAGGACACCCACATTGTTGTGATGGTTTTCTGAATAAAATCTTGTATCTTGTATCTTGTATCTTGTAACTATACGACAAGATCATTGAAACACAATAATTTTTCGAATATTACATGTAAGCCTGTGCTAGTGATTTCCAACAATTTGAAAAATGCGCAAAGCAACGACTCAGGCCAGTCTGTGCTCTTGCACAGTCTGACCAGAGTCTTCACTTTGCAATTTGTAGATGAATAAAGCCTTAAAGTATCTTTATACACTAAGGCGATTCTCTAATTACACTAAGTAACTGTCTAGGCTTCTACGTGTTTACACCACACGCAGATGTCAAATTGTTGGAAATGCCACGCACAGGCTCATATTTGAAAAAAGTTGTAAGGGAGGGGGGGAGTAAATTGTGATACGTCTCGCACGTGTTCCAGTTGGAAATGCGGAAAAAAGGTTTGATCAAAATCGGAGTTTACAATTTTCCTAACACAAATGATTAATTAACATTTCAATGATTTTATTTTCGAAATGCGCCCTCTGATTGACTACTGCTGGTCATAATACCGTTTTAAGTACACAGTAAAGAGTTACAGATGGTCCCTTTTCGCTCGACGAAACAGAAATAGAACGAATAATTATTATTATTTGTAGACAACTTTAGATATAAGACTTTTTATTCATTTCGATTGAATTTGCAAATGCCTCTATTTCACAGAAAAATTAAGCTCTAACATAGATCCCCTATTACCGACAAACCGCAACACTACTTGAATTATGAATAATATGACAATTCAAACCTACGTACGCTCATTTACCATATAAATTGTATAGCATATCTAATGACAGCTCAAATAAACATTGAAATAAGTATGTGCTAAACATAAGCAAAGATTTCATGTGTGCGCGATGGAAAGATGTCGAGTCTTGACAACCATACAAGGCAATAATAATATGAGCCTGTGCGTGAGATTTCCAACAATTTCAAATATGCGCAAATAAAAGACTCTGACCAGCCTGTGCATCCGCGCTTAGTAGATAGATAAGGTCTCAAAGTATCTGTAGACCATCAGGTAACTTATTATTTACAGTTTTTGGCTGTCTGAGCCTCTCAATGTTTACACGTCACAAACGTTTCAAATTGTTGGAAATGTCACGCACAGGCTAATATAAACTGACCGCCTGAAAACGGGTGAAGGTCTCGATAAAATGCAAAGTCTCTAGTCAAACTGTGCAGAGGAATTGCCTTGTGCAAATGTGAACTTGTTGAAAATATCACCCACATGCTCGAATTGTTCACTTTTCACGAAAGTAATTAATCCAAACCGAAAACTTATTTCTGCATGTACAGTAAAGAATGTCGTGAAATTGACTGTCATTCCGATCAAAATATTCTAAATCGCTCAATCAGCGTTCCATTTATTCATTCTAAACACTCACTCAAACCATTCAAAAACGCTCCAAAATCACTAAAAATGATAAGACCAACAACAACATTCAAAATAAAAAAAAGTTGAAAAATCAACGATTTTATTGACATGATTTAATTTTGTACGCGTATCATACGTTCGTAAAGATAGAGAAAGCTATTCATATTTTTATCATAGGGAGGTAATAAGTACAAAATAGACGATCTTTGATAACATACATTTAATTTAAATAAAAAACTCGCTGCATACGCCCATTCGTTTTCATTCCAAAGTCATTCCGAAATCATTCATCTTTTAAATTTTACGATGTTCATAACTGTAATTCCAACCACATTTTTTGGTTCTTTCACATCATCAACGTAAGAACTGAGCAATTCACTAGTTATAGAAGTTGTAGTAGGAAATCGTTTAATAGAAAACGAATAAATAGATTTAAAACATTCAACCACAGATTAAAAAACGAATTCATATTTTTTTCTAAAACACCAACCCCTGCAAACTTAAACATATAACTTTTTACTTGAAAATGCATTTCAACGTTGAATCTTTCGGAATCAGTTTTTTATCTATTTCATTATATTTGATTACTTTTGATTTCGCCTATCTTTATTTTTTTTCATTTTTTATCGTTTTTTTGTGTTCATTTATTTATCTATTCATTCATTTACTTTCTCAAAATGCGATTGAAAAGATAATTGGTAAAAAAAATCCATTGAATGGTTCCTCAACTGATTAATTCCTTTTAGTTTTTTCGTTGTTTATATTGCAATGATTATAACCAGATTATTTTTAATGAAAACAAAATAAATTTATTAAAAAAATTATTATACCTCAAGTTTCCCAGACATCTAGAGCCTCGAAGGTTGATTACAGTATGATTTAACACAAAATGATTTACCTTTATAAAAGATATCGAAGCGCGTTAAGTCAACTTGAGACGGCTTTGATTACCCAATAAGATCGTAACAAAGATAGTAAACGCCCCGCCCATTTGTGTCACGGTCAACGAAGCCTGGTTTTTGTCGGTGAGCTACCAAAATATCATAACTACAGCTTAATTAAGCTGTAGTTAAGACATTTTAGTCGCTCATCGGAAACTTTTTTCATGTCGAAATGAATAAATCACCGGCTTGTTTTGGCCGTCTTACAAGTTCATTTACCCGATACTAGACTACAAGGTTTAATACTGGTAAAAATTTAGTAAAGTATTCAGATATCTGGCGTAACCAGTCCTGTATTCGGGATAAACGAACGTTTGCAAGCGCATACCTACTTGAAATGCATTTAACATTCTCTAAACACCGTCCACTAGTATGTGTTTGGGAATTTTCGTTAGGGCTCTAGGGCGCGCCGTTATTCTGACCACAGGACAAGGGTTTGAAATCTATAATCACGCAAAAGATGAGTATGTTATTTCTGAGATAAATCTCTAAAGAAGATATCCAAATTAAAATTATATCGAATTTATCGCGATATTGGATTTATCCCTCAGCAACTTTCAATCTATTAAAATGGATCGAACAAAATCCGTTAAAAAGAGAAATAACTTGTTTCGAGTAGTTTCTCCTTTTCCTACAATTCTTACTATGTTACATACACATATATACCTAATTCTGTCCGCCAATGGCATAGTTTGTTTGCATGAACGTCTCGTTTTATTCCCTCAGCCAAATTATGTTATTCATTGAACAATGCCGGATTTGAATTGGGGTTATAGTTCACGTATTGGGCGATCAAAATAATGTCCCACAAATGTCCATTGAGGTTCATATTTGGCTTACTTGAAAGAAGTTTTATATCTTCATAATTTAGATGTTGCAATACTTTTTCTATGTGTATATATATGTTGAGTGAGTGTTTGGAATGGATGAATGGAGCACTGAGTGAACGCTTTAGAATGGTTTTGATCGAGAGGATCGTCAATTTAACGATGATACAAACTGTACAAACACTCGGAACGTCACTCGGTCATTTTCCGTAAACTGCAACAGACCTCGGATGTATATATGGCGAATGGGTATGTATAAAAAAATGTGCATTTTGTTAGGCGGATACAGTGTAAGAAAAACTTGCACGGAGACAATATGCGTTATCTCTAAATTTATATTTTAACGGTAAAAAACGGCTGAAAAATCTAAGTTTTAGAGAGAAACAATCTCTAAAATTAAGTTTTTCAGTCAAATTTTAAGAATCTTTATATATTTATTTAAGGATACGAGGAGCTCACGTCGGTGACCTACACGAGTAGTGTTGGTGACGTTGAATGTTTTCACTCAAAGTTTCGAGGGTTAACGCCATTCAAATGACGTCATCGAGTTTTTCGGTGGTTTTCTTGTAATTTTCAAAAATAGTCCGTCAATGTTCATCCAAGGTTGAACGTGAGAATGGCCGAGTGGTGTTCCGAATGACTGTGTAAAACCAGAGGTATAACTATAGTATCGTCATGGCCCTGCTCGTAGTCGTAATCGTCGTGCGATTGCTTTGGCATATGATTTCTTATGAAACTTATCACACATGTTCATTATCAAAAAGAGCAAGCTACATTATCAAGGAGGATAACTCTAGATTGCTTTTGTGCCTCCTTTTTTGATTTTGGATTCTTTCGCTCAATACCCAGCATTCAACAGCAAAGCATAGTCAACCGTTTAGTGGTGCTATTACTTATAATACTTTCTATCCTATTTTGTTCTGCTCAAAATATATACCAACTCTGATTTTGTGGCCGGACCTTCTTTAAATACATAGATGAACATATAAATGGTCAAAATGATGAAAAGTCATTTGAATAAATCCATTTGCGGGAAAGACCCAATGTCATACTAATCTTTTTGTGTTCTCTTTGCGTGCATTGTGGCATCTTTTCTGACTATACTATGAAACTCCTGATTTCGAGAAGAAAAAAATCCCGAAACGTTTAAACATGTTCACCGCCTTACATATGCACATGCATACAAAGCAGGAATCTTTCTAAACGTTGATGAACGTTTTGCCGTCCTCAACACAGGGAAACAATTTTTGTGATTTCAAATTTATGGGGGATATTTATATACAAAGAAATAAAAACGTGAATTGTTTTTCTCATTCTTTGTTAATCTAAGTATCAAATTTTCATTGTATAACAAAATAAAGAGATAAAAACGAGGAATCATTGCAAAACTGCAGTAGGTTTCTTTACAGCGTATTGAAAGTATCTACAGTCTTGCGTTGTCCCCTAAATTATAATATAATCATTTAGTATTTACATATTTACAAATAAACAACGAATTAAAATAATATACAGGGAAACCCGAAGTTGGCATTTCCAATGAATTGGCCTGTCTAAAAATGCACATACTAGGCTGAGTCTAGTTTGAGCTATATGCAAATACAAAATATTTGGAAATGTCAATCGGAGGCTCAAGCTTACCAAAAACTGAACGATTAGTCAAATAAAAATTTGTTAAATAGTACTTTGAATGAGTATTAAGACATAGAAAAAGGCCAATTGCAATATTATCATGTTCCTCACTAAAAGTCCTCCAATTATTCAAAAGCAATAGATTTCTGATATAAAATGTTGCCACATTTAACACTTTAATCAGTTTTGCCATTGTGTTGCTTACAACTTGATAGAGAGTAAACTTTGTAGTGAACATAGTATTATTGCACAGGTGAGCATGAGTAAACAAGTCTTAGTTTAGTTACGTGATAAACAGCTCCAAATCCGCTTTCTCTGAACTGGAATAACGAAGGTTAAAACGTTTCCAGAAAGCACAATTATCCCAAGTAACCAAAACCATTTACTTGGATCTGTGTCTACTAACTGTGTCCATATAGTGTTCCAAACAAGGGCGCCAGCGTTTCCGCCCGCCCCTATAAAACCAGCAACTACCCCTACCCGTCTTGGATGAATGTAAGGGACGATGGCATATGTTGTTCCTTCTGACATTTGGACAAACAGACTGAAGGCAATCATGGCGATAATTGCTGTTGGTATTGTGGTCATCTGACTGAAGACAATGAGCAAAATTCCTTCACCTGTCAGACAAATAAAGTGAGCAAGAAGACGACCTGGAATCTGTAAATGCTTTCTCAAAACATCGGAGAAAACACCACCCATCGCTCTGGCGAACAAGTTCATTAGACCAAACAAAGATGCAATTAAACTAGCTGTGTTCTGTGTAAGAATACTACATTTATTCGGATCATCGTCATCTGTCGGGGCTAACGTTGTCATATTCATTGTGGCATTGGTCATACTGGTTACTAAATCTTCGTCCTCGACACATCCCTCCACTTTAAACCGGTACAGGAAGTAGAGATTCATGACGGTGTTCACTGCAATTTCTATCCCGAAACATAGTCCGTATTGGAAGACAAGACAAGCAATGGTAATGATCATCCAAGTGTCATAACCTTCGCAGCATCCCTCTTTCGCAAGCTCTTGATCTGTACCTACAAATACGGAAACAATTGTTAAAAATAGAAACATAACTTTCCTAGTTTCACATACTAAATTGTACATGCCATTGTTATAAGTGCTCAGGCAAAGTTCAATTTCTTGGCACATGTATTGTGTGTACTGTGATTTTTCAAATTTTGTTTTCACCTACTCACTTTTAACATTGTTTCCAAATCTTTTTTACCGAACGGTAGATCCAAAACGTATTTTGGTGTAACTGTATAGAGTTTATGCTTAGGTATATTAAAGTATGTGTGGTTTTTCCCCGCAGCTTTAATGCGAAGGTCATCTCATAAATACGTAAACTTATTTTAATAGCCTAAACGAATGGACGTCTAACGTATTTCTAATGATTACGTGCAACTTTTCTGCTGAACCTACAATAACATATCTTTAAAGTTCATGTAGATATACACGCTAATAACGGAAGCTGAAACGTCATAACGCTTATGTAAACTGTCTAAGAAACAGAAGATCTCTTATGAGATTTTCTTTGAGCTTTTAACTCGATCAAGAAATGAAGACCTTAAAGCAACCCTGGTTAGATTAATTACCTTTCCTTTCTAGGCCAGAGAGGTAAGAACAAATCGTAGTAAAAATCGACGTTAAGATTTTCCCACACAAACAACAGTTTTGACCTTTGAAATTCGATTTATTACCCGTAAACAAAGATGGACTGCATTAGTATTCGTTTATATGGCGATGCCATTCAAAGAATTATCTTTCAGATGTGTAAGACAAGGGTATCTGTTCGCAATAAAAAGGGAAGATTGTATACTATTGGTTTAAAGTTAAGCATATTTTTCTATTTCATAACTAGAATTATAAAAACTTCGTAAGATTAAGTCACAGAAGAAGGCTTTTGGAAATCTCAAGTGTAATGAACAAAAGACTTGCGTTATCGATGTTCAAAAGGTGTTGAGAGGCGTTACACAGTATCAACCGGAAACTGAAAGTAGCCATGGAATGGTTATGATTTCTCGCATGATTCTGAACGTGTTATCCAAACTAAAAAAAGTTTTGAAGAATTCATTATGTTGTGGTTTTACTTTAAGAGATATGAAGCGTTTTGCCACCAAGATTATTTGCTGCGAATTTTGAAATTGGGGGGGGGGGCGACTTTCAAATACGCGTACAAATTGCCTTTGTGAGTGAAAGTGTCAATAAGTGAACTAATGAAATGTCAACTTATCTAATCTTGAAATATAATGCAATTAAAGTTTGTTTATATTTGATTGGATTCATTTTTTTTTTTCAATCCCACGTATTCCATTAGTAACTTTGATTTCGATATGCTTAACTAAATGCCAATAGCAAATATATATTTTTGTTTATTCAACTTACTTTGTTGTGGAAGTTCCACTGCCTTTCCATTTTCAAATTTGATACCTGAAAAAAGGAAATAAAATTGGAAAAAAGGAAATATAATTGGAATAAATATTTAATTGTTTCAAAGCCATTTTGAAAATTCTATATTCAACAAAAATAAAACTTTTCGGCAAATTTAATATTAAATGATATTTTCTTTGTTTTCTGATTTAGTATTTTTAAAGAATATCTTTCAATCATATAAGTTTAAACTCTATAATAATTCCAAAAATGAGCAGCAGTCGATTTCAAATGGTTAAATGTTTCGAATAAGGCTGTATTGTTAATGTTTTTGTTGTTGGTTCAAATATCAAATATTTTAATTTTGGTTTAAAAAAAAAGATGTTGTCTGCAATTGCAGGCAATCGTTCGTAAAAACAAAGCAATCATCACAAAGAATACCTTTTTCAGAAGAGTCAAACGCCATGTTCGAGAAGTATTTCTCGCCTTTTTCGCCACCACCTTCCTCCGCCTTTTTCGAGTTAGTAATGTAGACATCATTGGACGGTAGCTTTCTATCTGACCATTGACCTTGAGGACAATCGTCGGATGTCCAGAGAATCGACAATCCTAAAAATCATATATATAAAAAAACATTAGTTATAACATTATAGTAAGAAGTGGTCTCTCAGGAGAGGCTTATATTCGGAAATTTGAATATCATGAGACAAAAATATGCATAGTAGAATATGGACAGTCCAAAATTCAGATAAATACGAGCAAAGAGCGATTAACAGAGACAACCTAGGAAAACAGACAGGAGCGAAGCTAGTAACATCGCGAAATTGACACTCATCTTGATCACAACATATCAAAATCACTCGCTTAACGCTCCAATAATTTCTTCTAAGACACCCCCATCTTATCGCTCAAAAACGCTCAGAAATCATTTCAAAACGCTTCGAAATCGATCAATATTAAAATCAATACTTCATTAATTGTATGAATTTTTTGGCTGGTGTTGATTTTTAAGCGTCTGATTTGCCCGCGAAGATACTAAATAAAACAACCGTTGTCCGCGGACAACGAAGCCCGCCCAAACTGCTGCTTGTCAAAAAAAGCACTTGACCAACAATCAAAGTTCAAGCACTCAGAGAAAATAACTAAGGTTAATTTTTTTTTCATTTTTTATAAGTTACAAAAATGGTCAATGTCAAATTGTCAAGGACCTTGAGTACTAGTGAAAGGGTGAAAGCATATCACCTGGTGTGTATGAGGTTATGCTGTCCCTAGGTAAAGGCATTCAGAAAAAATAAGCGAGGTTAAAGGTTTTGGGTTAAGGTTTTTGATTAAGGCTTTCCCTAGTCCATATAAGGTCAAGGTCAAAATTTCAAGGAGCTTAGTCTATGGTTAAAGCATATTACCTAGTGAGTTTGTACATGAAAGAATAATGTCCCTAGGTAAAACATTCACAAAGTCCATAAAAGGTCAAGGTAAAGGTCAAGGTCAAAACGTTAAGGCACTTGGTCTCTGATGAAAGCCTTCACCTGGTGAGTCTGTATATGAAGTAATGACGTCACTAGGTAAAACATTCAGAAAATAAAAGCAAAGTTTAAGTTTTTTGGTTAAAGTGTTTTTAAAAGGGTCAAGGTCACTGTATCAAGGTCATTTTGACATGGATGCTTGTCTCAAATGAAAGCCTTTACCCTGATAAGTGTTTCTTTAAAGAATATGACAATAGCTCTTCCGGTACTTTCGTACTGGCCGAGCTTAAAGTAGGTCAATTTTATTAGAGGGTGGTCATTAAAAAGATATCGCTAATTTAGCCCGATTGGACGAAATTATAGCTTATGTTTACCTCCCTTGAAAATAATCGAAAATCAAAACTCGCTCCAATCATCTATTCCAATACATTCCTAACTCATTCCAAAATCATTCATCTTGATAATTACACGATGTTGTTAACCGTAGCTGAAATCAAAGTGCGCCATGAAGGTACTGAAGACTTTACCTGTGGCTCAAAGCATCGACCTGGGGGGAAATGCAAGAAGGGGTGCGTAGCTTTTTTAGCTTAGCACTTTCTCTGACGTTCTCTCTGTCGGCTTTGCAGACGGAGAAGTGTATAACTCGATGCGGCAAACAGTGGATAAGTGAAAAAAAAAGATAATTTGAAAGAGCCCATTTTTATGAAATTTATACTTTATACTTTCAGTCCTATGTTTATACTTTACTTACCTGTCGAAGATGCAATTAGAGCTGGTACAACTACAGCCAATTTCCAAGCCAGAAACTCATCTGCGCCACACACTTTTATCAATTCAAACACTGCAGGCATGAAAATGAAAGTAAAGCCGCCTCCAAGATTCCCCCATCCACCGACCATGGCGTTTGCAGTTCCCACGATTTTTACGTTGAACATGGCCGAGGTCCAAAACTGGCATGGAACAAATGTTCCGCCTAAAATTCCCACACACAATCTGACGATGATAAGGCTGGCAGTGTTTTTTACCAGACCGGATAACGCCATTGGGATGGAACCGATTAAGAGTAGTGCCGCCATTACACGTCTTGGACCAAATCTGTCGCAAAGAGGTCCGACAGTGATTCGGACAAAAATGGTGGCAGAGATGCTGGCAATTCCGGAGTTGGCTACGTCAGTTTTGCTGAGACCAAGCTCTTTTCTGATAGTTGGAATCAATGGCTGGATACCGAACCATGCTGTGAAAGCAACGAAGAAGCAGAACCAAGAGGAATGGAAGGCGCGCATGTGCGGTCGCTGGATGCTAAATAAGCGGAGGGATTTCGCCTTTCCAAGGTCATCTTCTACAATATTGGGACTCTGGACTTTACGTAGACATCTAGTACAGCACGAACTCTCTTTGTCAGTCATTTTGACGAAAACCTAAGGAATACCAAAATATTTTATGTACTAACAGCATTAACGATTACAGTATCTGCAAACGTTTTATAGTAAAAAAATTGTCATATAGGTCATAGTAAGATATGGCACCCAACCCCTACATATGTCAAACGCAACCACGTATCATTGCATTTACATTTTGTTGTTTTCCATAAATCTTAACATCATTGTCTGCCATTTGATCTCTTTTTTTTTTCTGAACAAGGGTTCCACCCCAAAAACAGATAAGTTGAAAGAATGATTAAATAGCGTGACTTCGACGTATTGAAAATCAATCGGGAACTCTCGGCGATTCTACGGAATAGACCTCGGGAATAATAAGGGCGCAATCATGAAAGCGCGTCAATTCGAATGTGGGTTTTTATGACGTCACAAACATCAACGATCCCGCTAAGGAAGACGTTGCATAAAAGAAAATCAACGAAAGAATAAAAAGGGCCATAGTATAATCTGATAATAAAACGCAATGTTTAACTGCGTTTTGTTTCTAAATTATAATATGCCGAAAAGTTCTCCACAGACTATCGGAAAGATTTTCTAAAATGTGATTTTCTTCAAGCGTATTAATTATTCGAAGTTCCACCAGAAGCCGAATTACCGGTAAAATGACCCAAAATTACTACACTTACGTCCGAGGTACTTTCCAGTTTACGGAAATGTCCGAGCAATGTTCCGAATTATTGAAAATATGCTAGTCCACTGAAAGTGGTAGCTTCGTCCCGTAAAGTTATTGTACGGGCACTATTTTTAATATATGAATATCGTAAAAAAGGTAGGCCTTATAATCTGTATGGAGATTGTTCGACAGATAACAATAAATATTTTGATCACAACAAACATTCAAAAGCAATTGAATTTGGCTTCGTGCAATACGTTTTGGTTTCCATTAGTTGTCGTGCATTCTGAATGGCTGAAAATTGGCTTTATTCCTCAATGAAAACAATTTTGATTACGCCGCCTGTCTTTTAAAAAAACCTTGCGAGCAAAGTAGTCCCCGTAAGAAACCTGTCTAATTACGGAGAAAATCTTTATTTTGCATCATGAAATTCAATTATAAGATATGAAGAGTGTATTTTTTTAATTTCGTGGACCCTCTTCATATCTTAATTGATGATAATTTTCGGTATATGATAATTCCTTTTATTGAGGTAGATAATGTATATATTAACAATAATTTTATGATAAGCCGAACGAGCGAGGGAATGAATGTGCATTTAAGAACTTCGTGAAATTGACAAAATGAATGATTTTGGAATGATTTTTGGAATGAAATCGAGCGGATGGAGATACTTTTGAGTAAAATTAAAAATTGTTTCTGACTGTATATTAAATCTCTTGGAGTTTTAAGATGAGTATGGGCTCTTCAAACGGTTGGTTTCCCTCTATTTCTGTTACTGAATGCAAATGATAGTTATGAATAATTTAGAAAATCGTCGTTAGGGGATTCGTCTTAAACCACTATGACTGGATTAGCGGGCGATAAATTGAGTTTCAATAATTTCCAGATTGTCTTTAGAAAACATTAATGCGTGTAAATAACTGTATTCTAAAACCCAAAGGGTTGGCGTGCTCAGCAAAAGTGAACATATTTCATCGAAGGGTAACAAAAAATTCGTAACTCCAGCTCGTTCAAGCTGAAAATTACTATCGTAAGGTTACCCAAGGACGGTTACATATTTCAAGATATATATATATATATATAAATAAAACAAAAAACGACACTAGAAATCAATTTTAATAACGTGCCAACCGGTTTCGCTGCTGCTCATCAGGGCGACGTTAATAATTTAATGAAACGACGTTACCGAACGTAACAACGTCACAACGTCAACGTCAAAACAAACATTGTCATATAACATTCAGTTTAGGACAAAATATATTTATAAAGTATTTTTCTTTTGTTAATCTAGTGGAAACATCATTAATTTTGAATTTATAAAACGGGAATATTAAGAATTTTGGGTCTTTTTTTGAACAGTTATCCAAATGTGAACTTAAAGGTAGCTGTCGTATTGATGGGTCCCTAATTTGTTGCTTGTGTATTGTAACCCTATTTCTCAATTTATCCCCAGTTTGTTTTTAAAAGAGGTTTTTAAAATAAAAGATAAAATTTTTCATGCAAAAGAAAACATGGATTGTACAATTAGTAATTGTTTGTATGTGTTAATGTGTAATGGATGTACTGAATTTTACATAGGACAAACTGGGGATAAATTGAGAAATAGGGTTACAATACACAAGCAACAAATTTCCTTTTTTCAAACTAAAAACTGAAAATTTATCTGTCAGACTAACAAAGGAAAAATACTTCATCAATTGTTTTAATCCTAAACTAAATGCAATTAAAACAAGTAGTAATCAATTTGTTGCTTGTGTATTGTAACCCTATTTCTCAATTTATCCCCAGTTTGTCCTATGTAAAATTCAGTACATCCATTACACATTAACACATACAAACAATTACTAATTGTACAATCCATGTTTTCTTTTGCATGAAAAATTTTATCTTTTATTTTAAAAACCTCTTTTAAAAACAAACTGGGGATAAATTGAGAAATAGGGTTACAATACACAAGCAACAAATTAGGGACCCATCAATACGACAGCTACCTTTAAGTTCACATTTGGATAACTGTTCAAAAAAAGACCCAAAATTCTTAATATTCCCGTTTTATAAATTCAAAATTAATGATGTTTCCACTAGATTAACAAAAGAAAAATACTTTATAAATATATTTTGTCCTAAACTGAATGTTATATGACAATGTTTGTTTTGACGTTGACGTTGTGACGTTGTTACGTTGGTAACGTCGTTTCATTAAATTATTAACGTCGCCCTGATGAGCAGCAGCGAAACCGGTTGGCACGTTATTAAAATTGATTTCTAGTGTCGTTTTTTGTTTTATTTATATAATTCTTGTTCTGGTTACTTGGATTTTTATATATATATATATATATATATATATATATATATATATATATATATATATATATATATATATATATATATATATATATATATATATATATATATATATATATATATATATAGACGGAAAATACAGGTTCGGCAAACGCCGGCCCGGCAAAAGTATAAATACGTGAAAAAATAAAACTTTGACTTCACACGCCTTTGATTAACTATTTAATGAAGAAGATAATATATAAATCCAAACGCGTTTCGCCTTACGGCTCATCAGTGGAAACGTTAATAACGTCGTCGTTGTAACTACGACGTAACGTCAGTCATGACGTCACGTCCGGTTATTGGTAACTTTATTGTTGATTACTACTTGTTTTAATTGCATTTAGTTTAGGATTAAAACAATTGATGAAGTATTTTTCCTTTGTTAGTCTGACAGATAAATTTTCAGTTTTTAGTTTGAAAAAAGGAAACATTTGAAATTTTGGATTGTTTTGGGAGCATATACTTAAGTGTTCACTTAGGGGTATTTGTCTAGTTGTGGGGTCTCTAATTTGTTGAGCGTGTACAGTTCGTCTTGTTCTTAATTTATCTCCCGTTTGTCCAATATAAAATTCCCCACAACCGTTACACGTAATGACATATATTACATTTTTAACATCGCAAGTCATGTTTGCATTTACTTGAAATATTTTTCCGTTAAAGTTGTAAGAGTCACTTTCGACAATATGTATACAGAGACTACAATTAGGTCGTCCACAGCGGCTTACTTTAAATTTGGATTTTTCTCTATCAAGAAATTTTGATTTTGTAAGTATTTGTTTGAGGTTAGGGAGTTGTCGCTTACTTTTTATTATGTCGTGGTTTGATATAATATTTTTCATTGTTTCATCGGAATGTAAAATGTATAGGTTGTTTTTCAATATAGGGAACATTTCGGAATTCATGGGGTTTTGTGTCGAGACATATGGAATTACATTTTCTTCTGTTTTAGGATTTGTTTGTAAAAGCGTCTCTCTTGGAATTTGCAGAGCTTTTTTAATTCCGTCACGAATTAATGTGATGGGATAATTTCTTGGTAGGAGACTATCCTCAAGTTCCTGTAGTCTCTGTAGCTTTGTGTTTTCATTTGATACAATTGTACAAATTCTGCGTGCCAGGTTATAAGGAATACTGTTTTTGGTGTGCTTTGGATGGCATGAATTAAAATTAAGGTATTGTCTACTATCTGTTTCTTTGAAATATATGTCAGTGGTTATTTTTGTTCCCTCTTTGATCAGAAGTATGTCTAGAAAAGGCAATTTTTGGTCGCTTAATTCAATTGTAAATTTTATGTCTGGGTGTAATTTGTTTAAAATAGTGTGAAATAATTTCAAATCGTATTCTGATTTCGTCCAAAATATGAAGCAATCATCCAAAAATCGTTTCCATGTATTTTTTATGTATAAGGCAAATTCGTTATTGAATGTTTCTTCGCAAAGTAAATAAAGTTTTTTCTCTAGGTAGCCTAAGACTAAAGTTGCATATGTCGGGGCAAATTTGGTTCCCATGGCAGTGCCTTTTACTTGGGTATAGAATTTGTTGTCAAAGATAAAGTTGTTGTTTTCTAAAATCAGCTTTGAACCTTCTATAATAAATTCCTTGTTAAAACGCTTATGTTTAAGTTCAGGGTATTTGGTAAGCCAATAGTCTAAGGCTTCTAAGCCTAGTTTATGTGTTATATTTGTATATAAGTTTGTTACATCAAATGACACCATTTGGGTTTTTATTGGTACATTATCGGGGATATAATTGAGAAAATCTATGTCATCTCTAACGTAACTTTCAACGTGTTTGATGAGAGGTTTCAGTAGAATGTCAATCAAATTGCTTAAACGGTGGGTTTCGCACGACGGTCCAGCGATTATTGGTCTGAATTTCAGGTCAATTGGGTCTTGGAATTCTACGGAGTATCTTTTCGTCTGTTTACATGATTCTTTAATTAGGGAGCTTTTATGAATCTTTGGAAGTCCATAAAAGGAACTGGATTTATACTCAAAGTTAGTTATGTATTCAACTTCTTGTTTTGTCATTTTTGGAGCCAGATCTAACAATTTATTTATTTTTTTAAAAGTTCTTTTGGAGCAATTATCATCTATTTCAGAATAATAGTTTTTGTCGTTTAACATTTCTAGCATTTTAGTTTTGTAATAAGATTTATTCATGATAACTATACCTCCACCTTTATCAGCTTCTTTAATAATTATGTCTTCATCATTCGCTAATTCTTGAATTGCTTTTCTCTGTTTAGAGGTAACGTTGTGTTTGATGACGTTTTGATGATAATTTGGAATTTTCTTTGTTACATTTATGTAATCATCCAGGGCCTTGTTTCTACCTTTAGGGGGCTGAAAATCGCTTTTGTTTCTAACCAATGATTTATCATTCGATGTGTCATTGTTATAAAAGAATTCTTTCAATTTAAGTCTCCTATGGAAATCAGCGACGTCTGCATTTAATTGTTGTAAATTGGTTTTTACTGGTGTGGGTGTGAATTTGAGACCTTTTAGAAGTATTTGAATTTGGTATTCTGATAACTTTTGATTTGATAAATTAAATATTTTGATATTATTAGTATTTTGTTTTACGGTCAAGTTAGTGTTTCCGTACTTGCACTCTCGTCTAAAAAATTATCATTGTAATCATCAACAATAAAGTTACCAGTTGACGGTATATATTTCTTTCTGACAGTTTGTGAGTCATATTCC
>CANUIF010000004.1:0-51178 GCA_948146395.1 Fragum whitleyi
CAATCCCCTTCTATCGACTATATAAACATAGCTTGAACGGGTTACTTGACACATTCATTTTCTTAAACTCACGAGAAACAGAACGTAATCCATAATCATGTCTGGACGTGGAAAGGGAGGAAAAGTTAAGGGAAAGGCAAAGAGCCGATCCACAAGGGCTGGACTACAGTTCCCAGTAGGAAGAATCCACCGTCTTCTCCGAAAGGGAAACTATGCTGAACGAGTCGGAGCTGGTGCACCAGTTTACCTCGCTGCTGTGTTGGAATATTTAGCTGCCGAAGTTTTGGAATTGGCAGGAAACGCTGCCCGAGACAACAAGAAGAGCAGAATCATCCCCCGTCATTTACAGCTCGCCATCAGAAACGACGAGGAATTGAACAAGCTATTGTCAGGAGTCACCATCGCCCAGGGTGGTGTGCTACCCAACATCCAAGCCGTTCTCCTCCCAAAGAAGACTGGCTCAAAACAGGCCTCCAAGTAAACAATGCGAGTCTTTCAACGGCTTACAAACGGCCCTTTTAAGGGCCACCACTTTCCAAGAAAATCATTCCTAGTTCTGCATCTTTGTCAAAACACCAACTAAGAGTATAAAGACGCTAAGATTTAACACTAAAACCCCAGTATATCAGCAAAGTGTAGCCCTTTAGTTCATTCTGTGCCAGTTTGCCTGGTCGCTGGTGCTTGAAAAACGCCCTGGTGTGAATATATAGCTTGAATCATTCTTTTGCGTGGGAAAATTATATGCCTTTGTAACCATTTCTTGCTATTTACTTGGAAGGATAAGAAAATGATCTCTTTGAACATGCTTTAAGTCGCGTTTTTCGTGGCTCTGAAAACACATCAAATGGCGAGAGAATGTTGGGAAAAGGGGGGGGGGTGCTTCCGTCCGGGTCCGCGCTCTTCTATCCTTTTTATTCGATATATATATTTAGGTAGGGGTCTGCTCGTTTCATTCTTCATTCCACTGCGAATAACCCTATCGACAAGATGACCGAGACAGCAGCAGCTCCTACAACACCAAAGCCAAAGAAGGCTGCCAGCAAGCCCAAGAAGCCAGCGGCTCACCCAAAATACAGTGAAATGGTCTCTGCGGCCATCGCCTCACTGAAAGAGAGGGGAGGTTCTTCAAGACAGGCTATCCTGAAGTACATCGTCAAGAACTACAAAGTTGCCGATGAGAAATCAGCCAACATCCACTTGAAACTTGCCCTGAAAGCAGGCGTCAAGAACGGAAGCCTAAAGCAATCAAAAGGCACCGGTGCTTCTGGTTCCTTCAGACTCGGCGAAGTGAAGAAGGCCCCAAAGAAGGCAGCCAAGGCCAAGAAGCCAAAGCCAGCAGCAAAAAAGAAGCCTGCCAAGAAAGCTGCTGCCAAGAAGGCCACCGGCGAGAAGAAGGCAAAGCCAGCAAAGAAGGCTACACCCAAGAAGAAGGCAGCTCCTAAGAAGCCATCAGCAGCTAAAAAGGCCACTCCAAAGAAGAAGGCCACCGCTGCCAAGAAGAAGGCTACACCTAAGAAGAAGCCAGCAGCCAAAAAAGCCGCAGCTAAGAAGTAAATGTTTGACAAAATTAGCCAAACACACAAAAAGGTCCTTTTCAGGACCATCAAATACCCAAGAAAAGTAAACCCGAGCAGAATTTGTCAAAAAAAAAAAAAAAAAAACTCTCCGGACTTTGTTTATATCAGTGTATTTAAAAAAAAAAGAAGAAAAAAAAAAAAAAAAAAAAAAAAAAAAAAATTCGCTCCGAGGGCCCAATTTGCGCGTTATTTCGAAGACGATGAAGATCGATCTAGTGACTGCAATACTTCGATTCGAGTTAACCGTTAAGATCATATTTCATTTATGGTTCTGAGTCTTTGTTATCTAGCGACGAGTTTCAAAGAAATCGATCCAAAAACGCCCCCGAATTCACCAAAAAATGAACGAAAAAATGACAAGAGTCCACAAAATGCACTGCCGAACTGCGCTCTAAAAGCTGCTCTCTGATTGGTCAAAATAAATGCAAGTTTATAAAAGGAGCTTTTTGATTGGCTGAATTTCAATCCGTTTTTGGCTTCAAGCTCGCGATTTTTGTACAAGCTATTTCTCTGGCAATTTCCAATCGATCTTAATGAAATTTTTTGCAACGTGTAGATTTTGTTGTGCGCTTTAAGTTGATATATTGATATTGGGTCTAGGTAGAGAAGAAAAATTCTGGTGGATTTTCTTCTTCGTTGCATTTCAGTAAATGCGCAATTTCGATAAAACAGATAAAACGGCATAGCATCACCTAGTTTTGAATCTTTACTGTCACTATACAAGAAATGAAGTCAAGAAACATAGCTAAGCAGATATCGAAACGAAAAATACGTAGCCTAACTCTGTGAAGTACGACCTCTGCGGTTGGCCAGGCGCTTGGTGCGCCATTTTTTTCAAACGCTGAGAGGCGCGCTGTGATTGGTCGGAATTTCGATCCACTTTTCGTCCACTGTATAAGTAGAAGTGACTGTGTCGTTCGTGATCACAATCCAATCGAACACTTCGAGAAGATGGCACGAACAAAGCAGACCGCTAGAAAGTCCACAGGAGGAAAGGCTCCAAGAAAACAGTTGGCAACCAAGGCCGCCCGTAAGAGCGCCCCAGCCACCGGTGGAGTCAAGAAACCCCACAGATACAGGCCCGGAACAGTAGCTCTTCGTGAGATCAGACGTTACCAGAAGAGTACCGAGCTCCTGATCAGAAAACTGCCATTCCAGCGACTTGTACGTGAGATCGCACAGGACTTCAAGACTGATCTCCGATTCCAGAGCTCTGCCGTTATGGCCCTCCAGGAAGCCAGCGAAGCTTACTTGGTCGGACTTTTTGAGGACACCAACTTGTGCGCTATCCACGCCAAACGTGTCACAATCATGCCCAAGGACATCCAGCTCGCTCGCCGAATCCGAGGTGAACGTGCCTAAGCAGTATCCTTTGGTAGGACACACAAAAAACGGCCCTTCTCAGGGCCACAAAAACTCACGAAAGACTCCCTTAAACCCAAATTGTCTTGATGCAAATCCCCACTCAAAACAGCCCCAAAATGCCCATGTACTGTTTATTCATAAAAATCAGTTGAAATAGATTTGACAATAAAGAAACAAGAACCAAACTGTCGTAATCGCAGCACATAAGTAGACTAACGAATATTGTAAAAATGCTCAAGAGCCTATGTTTGCCAGTCCGTTATATTTTCATAGAAAGAACGACAATAAGAATATTTATTGCGACGGTCAGAGAATATTTTTCTCTGTCGTGTAAGCTTTTTTGATACCCGTTAAAGGGCCAAAAAATACCAGTTATTAGACGCTGAAAGCGGTATTCACGACGTTTTTTTTTTTCTTTGTCTGGCGGATATGACCTACTGACCCAGTGACCTACTGACCTATTTTTTTCAAGTAGCCAATAAATTAGGTCAGTGGGTCAGTAGGTCATCCGAATTAACTATAAATACCGTAGAAAACGTGTCTCGTCACTCAGTTTTGTATAGACTCTATCGAAACAATGTCTGGACGTGGAAAAGGTGGTAAAGGACTCGGAAAGGGGGGCGCCAAGCGTCACAGGAAAGTTTTACGTGATAACATCCAGGGTATCACAAAGCCAGCCATCCGTCGTCTTGCCAGACGAGGTGGTGTGAAGAGAATTTCTGGACTCATCTACGAGGAAACCAGAGGTGTCTTGAAGGTTTTCTTGGAAAACGTCATCAGGGATGCTGTCACCTACACCGAGCACGCCAAGAGGAAGACTGTCACCGCTATGGACGTCGTCTATGCCTTGAAAAGACAAGGAAGAACCCTCTACGGATTCGGTGGTTAAGATGCTTCCCCCAGCGCACATCACGGTGCAAAAAAACGGCCCTTCTAAGGGCCACAAAATCCTAGATAGTTAACCTTGCTGTAAAAATTGTCAAAATACAAAACCCCATATAAATTTCATAGAATATAGCCCCCTCCCACAGACACTATATTTCTTGAACTGTGTCTGAAAAAAAGAAACGAATAATGATAAATCATATATAACCATGCCCGAAATAACTTACTAGACAACCTGAATCAATGCTAGCTTGAAAGATCGGAATGATATAGATTGGCCACAATTGTTCAAGAGCCGTTTTAGGACGGCATTCTCTATATGAAGGGTTCAAGTGAATATTGCTTAGTTACCGTAATCAGAAAGAAGGCCTAGAAAAGGGCTTAAAAGTACCCAAAACGGATGAATGCGACTTTTATCATAGTAAAAGTCGCATTTCCAATATGCTACTTGGGGTATTATTCACTTATGCTAGGTTCGTCGAATTGGGCGGGGGGGGGGGTGCTTCCGTGGAGGTCCGCGCTCTCTTAATTATTGGCGAAAGTAGGTCAATCCCCTTTTTTGATATAAAAGTCAAGAAAACGCAGTGCACCTCACATTCTACTTGAATTGATCAAACATGCCACCCAAAGTCGGAAGCAAAGGAGCCAAAAAGGCTGTGTCCAAGTCTAAAGCCCAAAGAGGCGGTGACAAGAAAAGGAAGAGGAGGAGGAAGGAATCCTACGCCATCTACATCTACAAAGTCTTGAAGCAGGTGCATCCCGACACCGGTATCTCCAGCAAAGCCATGTCAATCATGAACAGTTTTGTGAATGACATCTTCGAGAGAATCGCCGCAGAAGCCTCCCGACTTGCTCACTACAACAAGCGATCTACTATCACCAGCCGAGAGGTTCAGACCGCCGTCAGGCTGCTGCTCCCAGGTGAATTGGCTAAGCACGCCGTCAGCGAAGGCACCAAGGCCGTCACCAAGTACACCAGCAGCAAATAAATCTGCAAGGCTGACTCCCTGCTGATTAAAACGGCCCTTCTCAGGGCCACCAATTTTCAAGAAAGTGCTCCCATTTTCCATAAAATTGTCGACCCCGTGAAATAATTACCCCCCCCCCCCCCCCCAAAAAAAAAAAAAAAAAAAAAAAAAAAAAATTGGAATAGTTATAATATAAACCACTATGTAACGTTTTTAATTCACCGATGTTTAATTTCCTCTTGTAGAGAATTTGAGTATCTATGCTCCCGTGCCCAAGATTTTTTAATGATTATTATTTAATTATTATTATTCATATTGATCACTCATTAGGCAGCTGTCTTTGAATCACTAGATTCGAAAGATCGATTTTCATTTCGCGAAATCTTAAGCTGTCCATGGAAAAACAGTCTTGGTCGCAAAATGCACTGCCGAAACCCATTCCACTACGGTTCCTGTGATTGGCTGTCAGAAAACGGCATGTAATGTATCCGAAGATTTCATTGGTCGAGCTTAATTATTTACGAAAGTAGGTCAATCCCCTTCTATCGACTATATAAACATAGCTTGAACGGGTTACTTGACACATTCATTTTCTTAAACTCACGAGAAACAGAACGTAATCCATAATCATGTCTGGACGTGGAAAGGGAGGAAAAGTTAAGGGAAAGGCAAAGAGCCGATCCACAAGGGCTGGACTACAGTTCCCAGTAGGAAGAATCCACCGTCTTCTCCGAAAGGGAAACTATGCTGAACGAGTCGGAGCTGGTGCACCAGTTTACCTCGCTGCTGTGTTGGAATATTTAGCTGCCGAAGTTTTGGAATTGGCAGGAAACGCTGCCCGAGACAACAAGAAGAGCAGAATCATCCCCCGTCATTTACAGCTCGCCATCAGAAACGACGAGGAATTGAACAAGCTATTGTCAGGAGTCACCATCGCCCAGGGTGGTGTGCTACCCAACATCCAAGCCGTTCTCCTCCCAAAGAAGACTGGCTCAAAACAGGCCTCCAAGTAAACAATGCGAGTCTTTCAACGGCTTACAAACGGCCCTTTTAAGGGCCACCACTTTCCAAGAAAATCATTCCTAGTTCTGCATCTTTGTCAAAACACCAACTAAGAGTATAAAGACGCTAAGATTTAACACTAAAACCCCAGTATATCAGCAAAGTGTAGCCCTTTAGTTCATTCTGTGCCAGTTTGCCTGGTCGCTGGTGCTTGAAAAACGCCCTGGTGTGAATATATAGCTTGAATCATTCTTTTGCGTGGGAAAATTATATGCCTTTGTAACCATTTCTTGCTATTTACTTGGAAGGATAAGAAAATGATCTCTTTGAACATGCTTTAAGTCGCGTTTTTCGTGGCTCTGAAAACACATCAAATGGCGAGAGAATGTTGGGAAAAGGGGGGGGGGTGCTTCCGTCCGGGTCCGCGCTCTTCTATCCTTTTTATTCGATATATATATTTAGGTAGGGGTCTGCTCGTTTCATTCTTCATTCCACTGCGAATAACCCTATCGACAAGATGACCGAGACAGCAGCAGCTCCTACAACACCAAAGCCAAAGAAGGCTGCCAGCAAGCCCAAGAAGCCAGCGGCTCACCCAAAATACAGTGAAATGGTCTCTGCGGCCATCGCCTCACTGAAAGAGAGGGGAGGTTCTTCAAGACAGGCTATCCTGAAGTACATCGTCAAGAACTACAAAGTTGCCGATGAGAAATCAGCCAACATCCACTTGAAACTTGCCCTGAAAGCAGGCGTCAAGAACGGAAGCCTAAAGCAATCAAAAGGCACCGGTGCTTCTGGTTCCTTCAGACTCGGCGAAGTGAAGAAGGCCCCAAAGAAGGCAGCCAAGGCCAAGAAGCCAAAGCCAGCAGCAAAAAAGAAGCCTGCCAAGAAAGCTGCTGCCAAGAAGGCCACCGGCGAGAAGAAGGCAAAGCCAGCAAAGAAGGCTACACCCAAGAAGAAGGCAGCTCCTAAGAAGCCATCAGCAGCTAAAAAGGCCACTCCAAAGAAGAAGGCCACCGCTGCCAAGAAGAAGGCTACACCTAAGAAGAAGCCAGCAGCCAAAAAAGCCGCAGCTAAGAAGTAAATGTTTGACAAAATTAGCCAAACACACAAAAAGGTCCTTTTCAGGACCATCAAATACCCAAGAAAAGTAAACCCGAGCAGAATTTGTCAAAAAAAAAAAAAAAAAAACTCTCCGGACTTTGTTTATATCAGTGTATTTAAAAAAAAAAGAAGAAAAAAAAAAAAAAAAAAAAAAAAAAAAAAATTCGCTCCGAGGGCCCAATTTGCGCGTTATTTCGAAGACGATGAAGATCGATCTAGTGACTGCAATACTTCGATTCGAGTTAACCGTTAAGATCATATTTCATTTATGGTTCTGAGTCTTTGTTATCTAGCGACGAGTTTCAAAGAAATCGATCCAAAAACGCCCCCGAATTCACCAAAAAATGAACGAAAAAATGACAAGAGTCCACAAAATGCACTGCCGAACTGCGCTCTAAAAGCTGCTCTCTGATTGGTCAAAATAAATGCAAGTTTATAAAAGGAGCTTTTTGATTGGCTGAATTTCAATCCGTTTTTGGCTTCAAGCTCGCGATTTTTGTACAAGCTATTTCTCTGGCAATTTCCAATCGATCTTAATGAAATTTTTTGCAACGTGTAGATTTTGTTGTGCGCTTTAAGTTGATATATTGATATTGGGTCTAGGTAGAGAAGAAAAATTCTGGTGGATTTTCTTCTTCGTTGCATTTCAGTAAATGCGCAATTTCGATAAAACAGATAAAACGGCATAGCATCACCTAGTTTTGAATCTTTACTGTCACTATACAAGAAATGAAGTCAAGAAACATAGCTAAGCAGATATCGAAACGAAAAATACGTAGCCTAACTCTGTGAAGTACGACCTCTGCGGTTGGCCAGGCGCTTGGTGCGCCATTTTTTTCAAACGCTGAGAGGCGCGCTGTGATTGGTCGGAATTTCGATCCACTTTTCGTCCACTGTATAAGTAGAAGTGACTGTGTCGTTCGTGATCACAATCCAATCGAACACTTCGAGAAGATGGCACGAACAAAGCAGACCGCTAGAAAGTCCACAGGAGGAAAGGCTCCAAGAAAACAGTTGGCAACCAAGGCCGCCCGTAAGAGCGCCCCAGCCACCGGTGGAGTCAAGAAACCCCACAGATACAGGCCCGGAACAGTAGCTCTTCGTGAGATCAGACGTTACCAGAAGAGTACCGAGCTCCTGATCAGAAAACTGCCATTCCAGCGACTTGTACGTGAGATCGCACAGGACTTCAAGACTGATCTCCGATTCCAGAGCTCTGCCGTTATGGCCCTCCAGGAAGCCAGCGAAGCTTACTTGGTCGGACTTTTTGAGGACACCAACTTGTGCGCTATCCACGCCAAACGTGTCACAATCATGCCCAAGGACATCCAGCTCGCTCGCCGAATCCGAGGTGAACGTGCCTAAGCAGTATCCTTTGGTAGGACACACAAAAAACGGCCCTTCTCAGGGCCACAAAAACTCACGAAAGACTCCCTTAAACCCAAATTGTCTTGATGCAAATCCCCACTCAAAACAGCCCCAAAATGCCCATGTACTGTTTATTCATAAAAATCAGTTGAAATAGATTTGACAATAAAGAAACAAGAACCAAACTGTCGTAATCGCAGCACATAAGTAGACTAACGAATATTGTAAAAATGCTCAAGAGCCTATGTTTGCCAGTCCGTTATATTTTCATAGAAAGAACGACAATAAGAATATTTATTGCGACGGTCAGAGAATATTTTTCTCTGTCGTGTAAGCTTTTTTGATACCCGTTAAAGGGCCAAAAAATACCAGTTATTAGACGCTGAAAGCGGTATTCACGACGTTTTTTTTTTTCTTTGTCTGGCGGATATGACCTACTGACCCAGTGACCTACTGACCTATTTTTTTCAAGTAGCCAATAAATTAGGTCAGTGGGTCAGTAGGTCATCCGAATTAACTATAAATACCGTAGAAAACGTGTCTCGTCACTCAGTTTTGTATAGACTCTATCGAAACAATGTCTGGACGTGGAAAAGGTGGTAAAGGACTCGGAAAGGGGGGCGCCAAGCGTCACAGGAAAGTTTTACGTGATAACATCCAGGGTATCACAAAGCCAGCCATCCGTCGTCTTGCCAGACGAGGTGGTGTGAAGAGAATTTCTGGACTCATCTACGAGGAAACCAGAGGTGTCTTGAAGGTTTTCTTGGAAAACGTCATCAGGGATGCTGTCACCTACACCGAGCACGCCAAGAGGAAGACTGTCACCGCTATGGACGTCGTCTATGCCTTGAAAAGACAAGGAAGAACCCTCTACGGATTCGGTGGTTAAGATGCTTCCCCCAGCGCACATCACGGTGCAAAAAAACGGCCCTTCTAAGGGCCACAAAATCCTAGATAGTTAACCTTGCTGTAAAAATTGTCAAAATACAAAACCCCATATAAATTTCATAGAATATAGCCCCCTCCCACAGACACTATATTTCTTGAACTGTGTCTGAAAAAAAGAAACGAATAATGATAAATCATATATAACCATGCCCGAAATAACTTACTAGACAACCTGAATCAATGCTAGCTTGAAAGATCGGAATGATATAGATTGGCCACAATTGTTCAAGAGCCGTTTTAGGACGGCATTCTCTATATGAAGGGTTCAAGTGAATATTGCTTAGTTACCGTAATCAGAAAGAAGGCCTAGAAAAGGGCTTAAAAGTACCCAAAACGGATGAATGCGACTTTTATCATAGTAAAAGTCGCATTTCCAATATGCTACTTGGGGTATTATTCACTTATGCTAGGTTCGTCGAATTGGGCGGGGGGGGGGGTGCTTCCGTGGAGGTCCGCGCTCTCTTAATTATTGGCGAAAGTAGGTCAATCCCCTTTTTTGATATAAAAGTCAAGAAAACGCAGTGCACCTCACATTCTACTTGAATTGATCAAACATGCCACCCAAAGTCGGAAGCAAAGGAGCCAAAAAGGCTGTGTCCAAGTCTAAAGCCCAAAGAGGCGGTGACAAGAAAAGGAAGAGGAGGAGGAAGGAATCCTACGCCATCTACATCTACAAAGTCTTGAAGCAGGTGCATCCCGACACCGGTATCTCCAGCAAAGCCATGTCAATCATGAACAGTTTTGTGAATGACATCTTCGAGAGAATCGCCGCAGAAGCCTCCCGACTTGCTCACTACAACAAGCGATCTACTATCACCAGCCGAGAGGTTCAGACCGCCGTCAGGCTGCTGCTCCCAGGTGAATTGGCTAAGCACGCCGTCAGCGAAGGCACCAAGGCCGTCACCAAGTACACCAGCAGCAAATAAATCTGCAAGGCTGACTCCCTGCTGATTAAAACGGCCCTTCTCAGGGCCACCAATTTTCAAGAAAGTGCTCCCATTTTCCATAAAATTGTCGACCCCGTGAAATAATTACCCCCCCCCCCCACCCCCCCACCCCCCAAAAAAAAAAAAAAAAAAAAAAAAAAATTGGAATAGTTATAATATAAACCACTATGTAACGTTTTTAATTCACCGATGTTTAATTTCCTCTTGTAGAGAATTTGAGTATCTATGCTCCCGTGCCCAAGATTTTTTAATGATTATTATTTAATTATTATTATTCATATTGATCACTCATTAGGCAGCTGTCTTTGAATCACTAGATTCGAAAGATCGATTTTCATTTCGCGAAATCTTAAGCTGTCCATGGAAAAACAGTCTTGGTCGCAAAATGCACTGCCGAAACCCATTCCACTACGGTTCCTGTGATTGGCTGTCAGAAAACGGCATGTAATGTATCCGAAGATTTCATTGGTCGAGCTTAATTATTTACGAAAGTAGGTCAATCCCCTTCTATCGACTATATAAACATAGCTTGAACGGGTTACTTGACACATTCATTTTCTTAAACTCACGAGAAACAGAACGTAATCCATAATCATGTCTGGACGTGGAAAGGGAGGAAAAGTTAAGGGAAAGGCAAAGAGCCGATCCACAAGGGCTGGACTACAGTTCCCAGTAGGAAGAATCCACCGTCTTCTCCGAAAGGGAAACTATGCTGAACGAGTCGGAGCTGGTGCACCAGTTTACCTCGCTGCTGTGTTGGAATATTTAGCTGCCGAAGTTTTGGAATTGGCAGGAAACGCTGCCCGAGACAACAAGAAGAGCAGAATCATCCCCCGTCATTTACAGCTCGCCATCAGAAACGACGAGGAATTGAACAAGCTATTGTCAGGAGTCACCATCGCCCAGGGTGGTGTGCTACCCAACATCCAAGCCGTTCTCCTCCCAAAGAAGACTGGCTCAAAACAGGCCTCCAAGTAAACAATGCGAGTCTTTCAACGGCTTACAAACGGCCCTTTTAAGGGCCACCACTTTCCAAGAAAATCATTCCTAGTTCTGCATCTTTGTCAAAACACCAACTAAGAGTATAAAGACGCTAAGATTTAACACTAAAACCCCAGTATATCAGCAAAGTGTAGCCCTTTAGTTCATTCTGTGCCAGTTTGCCTGGTCGCTGGTGCTTGAAAAACGCCCTGGTGTGAATATATAGCTTGAATCATTCTTTTGCGTGGGAAAATTATATGCCTTTGTAACCATTTCTTGCTATTTACTTGGAAGGATAAGAAAATGATCTCTTTGAACATGCTTTAAGTCGCGTTTTTCGTGGCTCTGAAAACACATCAAATGGCGAGAGAATGTTGGGAAAAGGGGGGGGGTGCTTCCGTCCGGGTCCGCGCTCTTCTATCCTTTTTATTCGATATATATATTTAGGTAGGGGTCTGCTCGTTTCATTACTCACCCCCCTCTTCAAGCCTCAAACCAATGGATACAGACACATCCATTGAAGAAATTAGACGGCCATTTAAATTTGAACTCAATAAAGAAGGAACGGTCAGGACTTTAACTTACACCAATCTAGAAAACAAAAAGATCCCAGTCCATTCAACCATTGTGGTGCCCCAGGTCAAGGTCTCTCCTCCCAAATCGGATAAGAAGGAACAACATCAATTGAATTCCCCCTCCAAACCCAACTCAAGTATAAATGGTTCCTTCTTAACCATTTCCGACTCCACAAATGGAGCCGGAAATAACGATTTGGGTGGTTTAAGCGCAAACACCAGCCCCATTCAGTTAAGTTTAAAAGGTACTCGGAGTAGCACTCCTAACAGCAAGGGGGACGACTCCTCCTTCACTGACGTCTCCAAGTTAGATGATCAGGGGGAGGAGTCCTCCCAATCAAAATCTATCCGGGATGTCCTTCCAAAAACACCCACTCAGCAGACTACAAAATCTCAAAACATCCAAACTACAGATGCCTCTGTTCAAACTTTATCTAAAACACAAGATAACACCCTTCCAATCAATGTCGATATACTAATCAAAAATCTTCTCCATATGAAAAATAATAACCCCATCTCAAATGAACATGATCTAAGGCTAATCATATTAAAATCCTACACTGATTCAATCTTTGGTCTTAACACACATTCAAAGAAGGAGATCCCGGATATAGCCCCAGAACAGCAGGCGCAGGTGGGCACCCCTAAATCCAAACCTCTTGCGAAAAAACCTAGCAGTTTACCTAAACCGAGCAAAATTGTGAGGGCTTCAGTACTGAAGCGTCTACCTTCGCCTAGTAAATTGGGACGAAATAGACGTCACAGTCTGGGGTCCTCGCAACCCTCTCGGGGTTCCATCAGGCAGCCATTTAAATAGATAAATTCAATATGGACAACATTAATATTCTCAACTTAAACGCGTGTGGGCTCTCAGCCTACACGCTTTCAGAAATTAAAAACTTTTTGGCAAAAAACACCATTCACATAATATGTATCCAGGAAACAAAATTTACCCAAAACAGCATCAAAAATATTCCTGGATATTCTCATGAGTTTTTTATATCTGAAAAAAACAATAGGTGTGGGGGTCTCTCCACATTTATCCAAAACAACATTAACTATAGGAAACTTAACATAGACCATGTCAGGGACCAAAACGGGGGAATAAAAATTGAGGCCCAAGCTTTTGAAATCCATTTGAGTAAATCTCCTTTCACTTTGGCCAATATATACTCAAGGGGGTGTGACCTTGAGTCTCTAAATTTTATTTCTAACTCTATTTTGGATATTAGCGCGCTAAAAGACATAGTGGTAACTGGTGACTTTAATGCACACCATCCCGTTTGGGGTGACAATAGGTCAGACAGTCATGGGGAAGCAGTACTAGAGTGGGTCGAAGAAAAAAATCTGGTATTGCTGAACGATGGCTGTCCCACCAGGGTAGATCCAAATCACGGCACTTTTACGTGCATTGATCTTACCGCCACTAGTCCTAAATTGGCAAATAAAGCTTTTTGGCAAGTTATTGATGATAACTGGGGTTCTGATCACTTCCCAATCCTAATTACTTTTCAAAATTCAAATAACAAAAATGATTCAAACCATGATACCAGCTCAAAATTCATATATGATAGGGCAGATTGGGAAGAATTCAAAAGATTGTGTGAGGAGATTAACCTGGCAGAGGTCTATGACTCAGATATAAATAAATTTAATTCAAATATTACGGAAAGCTTTTTAAATGCTGCCAAGGCATCGATTCCGGTCTCTAAGAAAAAAGCAGAAAATAAAAATTGGGTCCCGTGGTGGAGTTCAGAATGTGACAGGGCAGTAAAGGAGAGAAAATTGGCTCTTAAGAACTTAAAACGAAACCCAAGTGAAGTCAATCTGGTCAATTATAAGGAAAAATGTACATTTGCCAAAAAAACTATTTTAGATCATAAAACTCAAAATTGGAAAGAATTCTGCGACACATGCATTGTTAACCCTAAAAACTCAAGAGACTTTTGGCAAAAAATTCGCAGAATCCAAGGAAATTCTTTTGCACCTATTCCAATTTTAACCCAGAATGGTCAATCTGGTTTTACCCCCCAGGAGAAGGCAAATATCCTGGCAAAACATTATGCAAAGGTCTCAAGTGAACAAAATCTTGACTCATCAGTCTTGGCCCACCAAAATAAATTTGAAAACGACCATTCGGAAATGTTAAACTCTCCTTCTTTAGAACAACAGGAATCACCATTAAATTACGACTTCACTTTACAAGAATTAAAAGACTGCATCTCGTCCAGGAAGAACTCAGCAGCGGGGCTCGACAAACTATCCTACATAATGTTCAAAAATATGTCTGATCAAACTCTAAATATTTGGCTAAATTTCTTTAACAAAATCTGGAAAACTGGTAGCTACCCTGAGGACTGGAAAATAGCCTGTGTGATCCCACTTCATAAGAAAAATAAAGATAAAAATGATCCAAAATCCTACAGACCAATTAGCCTCACCTCTCACCCAGGGAAATTGCTTGAGGGAATGGTGAAGGCACGTTTAGAAACCTTTTTAGAGTCTAAAAATATACTAAATCCCTTCCAGTCCGGCTTTCGGAAGGGCAGGAGCACAATAGATCAGCTCGCTAGGCTACAACATGACGTTGTCGAGGCCAAAAATCGACAGCGCTATGTTCTAGCAATATTTCTAGACCTAGAGGCCGCTTTTGATCTTGCATGGCACTCAGGTATTCTCTATAAACTAAAATCTCACGGGGTCACAGGGCGATGTTTCCGCTATATAAGGGCTTTTTTGTCGGATCGAAAAATTCAAGTTAAGGTAGGGGATACTCTCTCGGAAGCCGAACAGCTTTCTAGAGGTACCCCCCAGGGTGCCATATTATCCCCTCTTCTCTTTTCTATTCTGGTAAATGACCTCCCTGATGCATTAGAGGGGACAGGGATGGTGGTCAGTCAGTTTGCAGATGATTCAGGCGGCTGGCTGAAGGGATCCAGTGGTCAAACCCTGCAAAAAAAGGCACAAACAGGGCTGGATCTAATATGGCACTGGTCGCAAGAGTGGGGGTTTAAAATCTCAAAAACTAAAACAGTAGGAATAATTTTTGGTAACGGAAAATTGCGCCAAGTGGACGTATCTTTAGGCGGCACTAAAGTAAATTTTCAAGAGACAGTAACATTTTTAGGCATGCTTTTGGACAGAAAATTTAAGTTACTGCCTCACATTAAGCAAATTGCTGAAAAATGCCAAAAGGACCTTAATTTGATGAGAATGTTAAGAGGGACAGATTTTGGCAGTAATAAGGAATCCCTCTTACTTCTATACAAGGCCCTTATACGTCCAAAGCTAGACTACGGTGCAATAGTCTATGCTTGCGCCGCGAAAACACATCTAAAAATAATAGATAGGATCCAAAATAAGGCCCTGGTAATAGCCCTTAGGGCGCTACCCTCAACCCCAATACACCTCTTAGAACTAGAGGCTGGAATCATGCCAATGGAACTTCGGAGGGAAGAGCAATTATTGAAGTACTGGGCACGCGTTTCTAGTGTACCGAGCAATCCTGTGAATGAAATCATTGGGAAGGGTTACTTTATCAAGGCAAAATTCAAATCTCCAACTCTACCGCTTGGAGCTCAAACCCAAGAGCTAAAGGAGGAGTACCTTCCCAATGACATCAGTGTAGCGGACAGCAGATCGCGATTTGACGCGCCATGGGTACTCTCCATCCCATGTGTCGACATATCCCTAAGTTCTGTTCTGGTCAAAAGTGATCCCGAGTCCCAAATTTTGGCAAAAACAAGGGATCACATTCAACAGAACTATGCTGAGCATCTCCAAATTTATACCGATGGAAGTAAAAATGAAAATCAAGCAGTTTCTGCAGCTATGGTTATACCTAAACTAAAACTAAAAACATCTAAAAGACTCAGCGACAGGTTATCAATATATACTGCAGAACTGACAGCAATACAGTACGCTTTAAACTGGACATTGGTCAACAAACCACACAGAGTCGCTATACTTTCTGATTCTCTTTCGGCCTTACAATCCCTAAAAGCAAGAAATAGCGACTCCCGGCCTGATCTTATCCAAAATATTATGTCCTCCAATGATCAGTGCCTCCAAAACGGGTCATCAGTTACTTATGTGTGGTGTCCAGCTCATGTCGGCATATTGGGTAACGAATTGGCTGATGGCGTGGCAAAGCGGGCTCTGTCTGAACCTGCGCGGGACCACATCTCCCTGGCAAAGACTGAAATTTATGCGATAGTTCGTGAAAAAGTCAAGGTCAAATGGTCCGAAAGAGTGGCTGGTCGCCTGCAAAACCAGCCACAGTCTGATTTTCAAGTAAGCCTTAGACCGCCCTGCACTTATTCAGCTCATAAAGGGCTGGATAAGTGCATGACGCGTCTTAGGCTGGGTTACAGTCTTTTGCCGGGTAGTTTAGGGCATCGCATCCTGGGTATTTCTCCAGATTGCCTGGGATGTGGAGTCCGTGGTACCGCGGAGCACTTTCTCCTGCACTGTGCATCTCACAGGGTTGCTAGAGCAAAACTTAAAGTCTGTCTGGAGCAGAATAACCTTCAATTCAACCTAAAAAATATTCTGTTCCCATCAAAATCATGTCAAAAGTCTGTATTTGCAGCTCTATCTATATTTCTGTTAGACTGTAAGTTGACTGATAAAATATAGTTTCCACATATCCTCCATCCAACAGTTTTTTCCTTTTCCAACGCTGAATTGCTGAACAAGTAACTTACACTACGAGGGACGCAATCACAGAAGAAGCATGAATAAAGCTCCCAATGTGACCACGATCCAGGCTGTGCAGTTCTTAATGATCTAGGGTGCTGGTCGTCCAATCATTGGCCTGTGCAGTCTGGGCTGTGCTACCTTAAAACAAAAATTTCCTTTCTTTTCCACCATGTTTCCAATGTGTTGTGTCCCTCTGTATCCAAAAATCCTCTTCTTTTCTAATGGTCCTGTTCAAATACCTAGCTAACAATTAAATTCATGCAATGACAGGGAATATTGTACATAGGGTTTTTCCCACCAATCTACAGAGTTCATTTGTAATGCTTTTTGTTGCAAAAGCTCTCTGTTTTATTTTTCAACTTTATTTTCCCTCAAGTTGCATTATTTTCTAACATTTTATACAAAATCCTACAAAATTATGCTAGGAGGACCTAAACCCATTTAAATTGTCTGTACAGAGAATATCTGAGCAGTAATTCTCATTACCTACAACATAAACTGAGGGTCAGACTTGTTATTTATTTACATTCTTTGGGGAATCCCTCTATGCAGATCTACTGTGTTACTAAAAATAGATTACTGCTTGTTTACATTTTGTTCAACGTTCGGCAATTCGCGTTCTTAATAATTACGCAGCCCAGTGCTTCAATAGCGGTTTAGCGCGTTTAAGGGTGAACGGGGGAATCTATCTAGTGCCAACAGCAAAGGATTTTATTATGTTAATTCAAGAAAACGCAAGTTTTCAATAGCGAAAGTAGAGGAACCGAACCGCACACGGGGACTACCGAGTAAGTCCGAAAACCGATATCGCTCGGCTAAAAATAACACGTGGCTTATTTTGTACTTTTAAAAGTCATTAAGCCCAAGCCATACATTAGATCTAGCAACAGATCAATATTCCTACACGTAGGGAAAATATTATTTTACCTTTATTCGAATATTATATCCATCAAACTATGACTTATCACTATAAAATCCATTGTTTAAGACACACTATTTTACACGGGTCAACGCATATAAAAATAAATACGATCCCGAAGTAAAATCGTAAAATTCCGGTGCTTTTCGGTTCCTCATATATTTATTTTTAATTTTGTTTCCTTTGCTACAAACGTTTTCAAGTCGGGAGTTGGGAGTCGTTCAGTTCGCTCTTGAGGCTAACCTCTTGGGTGATAATGGATCTTTTAAAATATTTTTTAATTCGGCCCGTTCGGCATATATACACATTTCAAATCTTAACTATTTTCATTTTTACAAAACTTCTTAACTACGGTCATTTGTATTATGTATGTACTGGGCCCCAGGGGAAGAACAGGCATCCAACGGATATGTGTGTGTGCGTGAGTGTTAGGATGAGTGGGTACAGGCCGTTCGCGATGTCGTCCTGGGGACCGATACACTTGACCCCGGAGGGAGGTCGGGCTCCGTCCGGTGCGCCTTTAGCCTTTTGTTGTCCGTTTTAGCATACTCGCCAGCCTAGGATCGGCCCCGGACAGCTCGGGCCTCTCGGCAGGAAACTAGCTTTATGTATAGCCTGACGGGATGGAGCCGGGCCTGGCTTGGGGACGGTCTTGGGTATTGGCGGGTGGGGCGCACCGAGCGTCGGGGCCCAACCCCTTTCCTTTTTAACAGTTTTTTACCCTGCGGGGACCTGGTGCATTGGGTGCATCGGAATACTCTTGGATCGAGGGTGATGATATTCCACCCTACAGATCCCGGCCTTGCACCCTGTGCATCAGGCAGGAGCGACTTCCAACTTCTGATTACACAGGGAAACTGAGATTCTTGCGTTCACCCGGCCGCGACAAAAAAAATCCTTAGGATACCCATAAGGGAAGATAAATAACTAAGGGCACGACCAATATGTCTCACCAATAGATAAAGAATTTTCGCTGTCTTTCGTTGCTTTAACCAGTAGTTTTAAATGATTAGGGGGCTCCGGGGCCTGGTGGAGTCGGGCAGGAGGGAACTCGATGGGTTCTTCTCCTCCCGGGTCTGGCGGGTCAGGGAGCTTCCCTGAGTTATTTCACACTCACCAGTAGTTTTAAATGATTAGGGGGCTCCGGGGCCTGGTGGGGTCGGGCAGGAGAGAACTCGAAGAGTTCTTGTCCTCCCGGGTCTGGCGGGTCAAGGAGCTTCCCTAAGTTATTTCATATTAGTTACAAACAAATTTATGAATAAATTTATAAATTGGTTGATAACTTTGTAAAAAATGCGGCCCGGTCTGAGTTCTCTTTCAAAAAGATTTTCATTTTTTGGGGGAGCGCAGACTGGACTGCACGAAACCACAACCTTTGGCCGTCTGTTCGGGAGTCGCAACATTGTGTCGGGGATGGTTAAAAAGCGGATTGAAATCCGGCCAATCAGCGCGCTTGTAGCTGACAATTACAGACCCTCCTCGGCCAATGGGGTGACTCCTTGTTCAGACGGTTAGGGAGTGTATTTTATCGATAAAGTTTATCGATAGTAACTGTTGTAAATGTAGAAAGTGGATTGACCTACTTTTAACGTTAAAGTTTATCGATAGTTGTATATGTAGAAAGTGGATTGACCTACTTTCCCAATAATTAAGAACCGGCCAACCAATCACAAACCTATATGGTTTAATTCATGGAAGTCAATCCATTGGCCGGCTTAGTTATTGGGGGGTGGCCAATCACACTTCTTTTCGACAAAACCTCATAACTACAGCTTATTTAAAATTTATATTGATACTTTTAAAACGTTACACACACGAAAACCCTTATTCTTATTGTATATAATGTATTAAGTTTTAAATTGTAAATATTTTTTAACTTATTACAACTTTAGCTGCCAAATTGTGTCAATTACCGGGGTCTATCCCAGATTTCAAATACCTTCGTGAGCTAGTAAGGGCACCCTGTGGTTATTTGTACATATTTTTGTATATATTTACAATTTTTTTTTAACGGTCCTGAGAAGGGTTCTTATCTACTTTGCTGCTGGTGTCTCTCTGTCCTCCTCTTCCGACTTATCTTTTACTTTTATTCTCGCTTTTTTAATGAACCACAGGGTGCAGCTTTGGTATCTTAGTCACTACATTTGAGTTAAACTAAAATCACTAGTAATCAGACGTGTATAGCCGCTCGGTGAATGGCAACTGCCGAATACCGAGGGTAAAGAACCCCCTCCTCCCCCCCGAGCAACCCGCCGAAGGACCCGGCTAACCCGGGGGGATAAGCGGGTCGGTTTCCCGGGAGGAGGGGTCCAAGATGATGATGATGATGCTCGTTTCATTCTTCATTCCACTGCGAATAACCCTATCGACAAGATGACCGAGACAGCAGCAGCTCCTACAACACCAAAGCCAAAGAAGGCTGCCAGCAAGCCCAAGAAGCCAGCGGCTCACCCAAAATACAGTGAAATGGTCTCTGCGGCCATCGCCTCACTGAAAGAGAGGGGAGGTTCTTCAAGACAGGCTATCCTGAAGTACATCGTCAAGAACTACAAAGTTGCCGATGAGAAATCAGCCAACATCCACTTGAAACTTGCCCTGAAAGCAGGCGTCAAGAACGGAAGCCTAAAGCAATCAAAAGGCACCGGTGCTTCTGGTTCCTTCAGACTCGGCGAAGTGAAGAAGGCCCCAAAGAAGGCAGCCAAGGCCAAGAAGCCAAAGCCAGCAGCAAAAAAGAAGCCTGCCAAGAAAGCTGCTGCCAAGAAGGCCACCGGCGAGAAGAAGGCAAAGCCAGCAAAGAAGGCTACACCCAAGAAGAAGGCAGCTCCTAAGAAGCCATCAGCAGCTAAAAAGGCCACTCCAAAGAAGAAGGCCACCGCTGCCAAGAAGAAGGCTACACCTAAGAAGAAGCCAGCAGCCAAAAAAGCCGCAGCTAAGAAGTAAATGTTTGACAAAATTAGCCAAACACACAAAAAGGTCCTTTTCAGGACCATCAAATACCCAAGAAAAGTAAACCCGAGCAGAATTTGTCAAAAAAAAAAAAAAAAAAACTCTCCGGACTTTGTTTATATCAGTGTATTTAAAAAAAAAAGAAGAAAAAAAAAAAAAAAAAAAAAAAAAAAAAAAAAATTCGCTCCGAGGGCCCAATTTGCGCGTTATTTCGAAGACGATGAAGATCGATCTAGTGACTGCAATACTTCGATTCGAGTTAACCGTTAAGATCATATTTCATTTATGGTTCTGAGTCTTTGTTATCTAGCGACGAGTTTCAAAGAAATCGATCCAAAAACGCCCCCGAATTCACCAAAAAATGAACGAAAAAATGACAAGAGTCCACAAAATGCACTGCCGAACTGCGCTCTAAAAGCTGCTCTCTGATTGGTCAAAATAAATGCAAGTTTATAAAAGGAGCTTTTTGATTGGCTGAATTTCAATCCGTTTTTGGCTTCAAGCTCGCGATTTTTGTACAAGCTATTTCTCTGGCAATTTCCAATCGATCTTAATGAAATTTTTTGCAACGTGTAGATTTTGTTGTGCGCTTTAAGTTGATATATTGATATTGGGTCTAGGTAGAGAAGAAAAATTCTGGTGGATTTTCTTCTTCGTTGCATTTCAGTAAATGCGCAATTTCGATAAAACAGATAAAACGGCATAGCATCACCTAGTTTTGAATCTTTACTGTCACTATACAAGAAATGAAGTCAAGAAACATAGCTAAGCAGATATCGAAACGAAAAATACGTAGCCTAACTCTGTGAAGTACGACCTCTGCGGTTGGCCAGGCGCTTGGTGCGCCATTTTTTTCAAACGCTGAGAGGCGCGCTGTGATTGGTCGGAATTTCGATCCACTTTTCGTCCACTGTATAAGTAGAAGTGACTGTGTCGTTCGTGATCACAATCCAATCGAACACTTCGAGAAGATGGCACGAACAAAGCAGACCGCTAGAAAGTCCACAGGAGGAAAGGCTCCAAGAAAACAGTTGGCAACCAAGGCCGCCCGTAAGAGCGCCCCAGCCACCGGTGGAGTCAAGAAACCCCACAGATACAGGCCCGGAACAGTAGCTCTTCGTGAGATCAGACGTTACCAGAAGAGTACCGAGCTCCTGATCAGAAAACTGCCATTCCAGCGACTTGTACGTGAGATCGCACAGGACTTCAAGACTGATCTCCGATTCCAGAGCTCTGCCGTTATGGCCCTCCAGGAAGCCAGCGAAGCTTACTTGGTCGGACTTTTTGAGGACACCAACTTGTGCGCTATCCACGCCAAACGTGTCACAATCATGCCCAAGGACATCCAGCTCGCTCGCCGAATCCGAGGTGAACGTGCCTAAGCAGTATCCTTTGGTAGGACACACAAAAAACGGCCCTTCTCAGGGCCACAAAAACTCACGAAAGACTCCCTTAAACCCAAATTGTCTTGATGCAAATCCCCACTCAAAACAGCCCCAAAATGCCCATGTACTGTTTATTCATAAAAATCAGTTGAAATAGATTTGACAATAAAGAAACAAGAACCAAACTGTCGTAATCGCAGCACATAAGTAGACTAACGAATATTGTAAAAATGCTCAAGAGCCTATGTTTGCCAGTCCGTTATATTTTCATAGAAAGAACGACAATAAGAATATTTATTGCGACGGTCAGAGAATATTTTTCTCTGTCGTGTAAGCTTTTTTGATACCCGTTAAAGGGCCAAAAAATACCAGTTATTAGACGCTGAAAGCGGTATTCACGACGTTTTTTTTTTTCTTTGTCTGGCGGATATGACCTACTGACCCAGTGACCTACTGACCTATTTTTTTCAAGTAGCCAATAAATTAGGTCAGTGGGTCAGTAGGTCATCCGAATTAACTATAAATACCGTAGAAAACGTGTCTCGTCACTCAGTTTTGTATAGACTCTATCGAAACAATGTCTGGACGTGGAAAAGGTGGTAAAGGACTCGGAAAGGGGGGCGCCAAGCGTCACAGGAAAGTTTTACGTGATAACATCCAGGGTATCACAAAGCCAGCCATCCGTCGTCTTGCCAGACGAGGTGGTGTGAAGAGAATTTCTGGACTCATCTACGAGGAAACCAGAGGTGTCTTGAAGGTTTTCTTGGAAAACGTCATCAGGGATGCTGTCACCTACACCGAGCACGCCAAGAGGAAGACTGTCACCGCTATGGACGTCGTCTATGCCTTGAAAAGACAAGGAAGAACCCTCTACGGATTCGGTGGTTAAGATGCTTCCCCCAGCGCACATCACGGTGCAAAAAAACGGCCCTTCTAAGGGCCACAAAATCCTAGATAGTTAACCTTGCTGTAAAAATTGTCAAAATACAAAACCCCATATAAATTTCATAGAATATAGCCCCCTCCCACAGACACTATATTTCTTGAACTGTGTCTGAAAAAAAGAAACGAATAATGATAAATCATATATAACCATGCCCGAAATAACTTACTAGACAACCTGAATCAATGCTAGCTTGAAAGATCGGAATGATATAGATTGGCCACAATTGTTCAAGAGCCGTTTTAGGACGGCATTCTCTATATGAAGGGTTCAAGTGAATATTGCTTAGTTACCGTAATCAGAAAGAAGGCCTAGAAAAGGGCTTAAAAGTACCCAAAACGGATGAATGCGACTTTTATCATAGTAAAAGTCGCATTTCCAATATGCTACTTGGGGTATTATTCACTTATGCTAGGTTCGTCGAATTGGGCGGGGGGGGGGTGCTTCCGTGGAGGTCCGCGCTCTCTTAATTATTGGCGAAAGTAGGTCAATCCCCTTTTTTGATATAAAAGTCAAGAAAACGCAGTGCACCTCACATTCTACTTGAATTGATCAAACATGCCACCCAAAGTCGGAAGCAAAGGAGCCAAAAAGGCTGTGTCCAAGTCTAAAGCCCAAAGAGGCGGTGACAAGAAAAGGAAGAGGAGGAGGAAGGAATCCTACGCCATCTACATCTACAAAGTCTTGAAGCAGGTGCATCCCGACACCGGTATCTCCAGCAAAGCCATGTCAATCATGAACAGTTTTGTGAATGACATCTTCGAGAGAATCGCCGCAGAAGCCTCCCGACTTGCTCACTACAACAAGCGATCTACTATCACCAGCCGAGAGGTTCAGACCGCCGTCAGGCTGCTGCTCCCAGGTGAATTGGCTAAGCACGCCGTCAGCGAAGGCACCAAGGCCGTCACCAAGTACACCAGCAGCAAATAAATCTGCAAGGCTGACTCCCTGCTGATTAAAACGGCCCTTCTCAGGGCCACCAATTTTCAAGAAAGTGCTCCCATTTTCCATAAAATTGTCGACCCCGTGAAATAATTACCCCCCCCCCCCCACCCCCCCCACCCCCCAAAAAAAAAAAAAAAAAAAAAAAAAAATTGGAATAGTTATAATATAAACCACTATGTAACGTTTTTAATTCACCGATGTTTAATTTCCTCTTGTAGAGAATTTGAGTATCTATGCTCCCGTGCCCAAGATTTTTTAATGATTATTATTTAATTATTATTATTCATATTGATCACTCATTAGGCAGCTGTCTTTGAATCACTAGATTCGAAAGATCGATTTTCATTTCGCGAAATCTTAAGCTGTCCATGGAAAAACAGTCTTGGTCGCAAAATGCACTGCCGAAACCCATTCCACTACGGTTCCTGTGATTGGCTGTCAGAAAACGGCATGTAATGTATCCGAAGATTTCATTGGTCGAGCTTAATTATTTACGAAAGTAGGTCAATCCCCTTCTATCGACTATATAAACATAGCTTGAACGGGTTACTTGACACATTCATTTTCTTAAACTCACGAGAAACAGAACGTAATCCATAATCATGTCTGGACGTGGAAAGGGAGGAAAAGTTAAGGGAAAGGCAAAGAGCCGATCCACAAGGGCTGGACTACAGTTCCCAGTAGGAAGAATCCACCGTCTTCTCCGAAAGGGAAACTATGCTGAACGAGTCGGAGCTGGTGCACCAGTTTACCTCGCTGCTGTGTTGGAATATTTAGCTGCCGAAGTTTTGGAATTGGCAGGAAACGCTGCCCGAGACACAAGAAGAGCAGAATCATCCCCCGTCATTTACAGCTCGCCATCAGAAACGACGAGGAATTGAACAAGCTATTGTCAGGAGTCACCATCGCCCAGGGTGGTGTGCTACCCAACATCCAAGCCGTTCTCCTCCCAAAGAAGACTGGCTCAAAACAGGCCTCCAAGTAAACAATGCGAGTCTTTCAACGGCTTACAAACGGCCCTTTTAAGGGCCACCACTTTCCAAGAAAATCATTCCTAGTTCTGCATCTTTGTCAAAACACCAACTAAGAGTATAAAGACGCTAAGATTTAACACTAAAACCCCAGTATATCAGCAAAGTGTAGCCCTTTAGTTCATTCTGTGCCAGTTTGCCTGGTCGCTGGTGCTTGAAAAACGCCCTGGTGTGAATATATAGCTTGAATCATTCTTTTGCGTGGGAAAATTATATGCCTTTGTAACCATTTCTTGCTATTTACTTGGAAGGATAAGAAAATGATCTCTTTGAACATGCTTTAAGTCGCGTTTTTCGTGGCTCTGAAAACACATCAAATGGCGAGAGAATGTTGGGAAAAGGGGGGGGGGTGCTTCCGTCCGGGTCCGCGCTCTTCTATCCTTTTTATTCGATATATATATTTAGGTAGGGGTCTGCTCGTTTCATTCTTCATTCCACTGCGAATAACCCTATCGACAAGATGACCGAGACAGCAGCAGCTCCTACAACACCAAAGCCAAAGAAGGCTGCCAGCAAGCCCAAGAAGCCAGCGGCTCACCCAAAATACAGTGAAATGGTCTCTGCGGCCATCGCCTCACTGAAAGAGAGGGGAGGTTCTTCAAGACAGGCTATCCTGAAGTACATCGTCAAGAACTACAAAGTTGCCGATGAGAAATCAGCCAACATCCACTTGAAACTTGCCCTGAAAGCAGGCGTCAAGAACGGAAGCCTAAAGCAATCAAAAGGCACCGGTGCTTCTGGTTCCTTCAGACTCGGCGAAGTGAAGAAGGCCCCAAAGAAGGCAGCCAAGGCCAAGAAGCCAAAGCCAGCAGCAAAAAAGAAGCCTGCCAAGAAAGCTGCTGCCAAGAAGGCCACCGGCGAGAAGAAGGCAAAGCCAGCAAAGAAGGCTACACCCAAGAAGAAGGCAGCTCCTAAGAAGCCATCAGCAGCTAAAAAGGCCACTCCAAAGAAGAAGGCCACCGCTGCCAAGAAGAAGGCTACACCTAAGAAGAAGCCAGCAGCCAAAAAAGCCGCAGCTAAGAAGTAAATGTTTGACAAAATTAGCCAAACACACAAAAAGGTCCTTTTCAGGACCATCAAATACCCAAGAAAAGTAAACCCGAGCAGAATTTGTCAAAAAAAAAAAAAAAAAAACTCTCCGGACTTTGTTTATATCAGTGTATTTAAAAAAAAAAGAAGAAAAAAAAAAAAAAAAAAAAAAAAAAAAAAATTCGCTCCGAGGGCCCAATTTGCGCGTTATTTCGAAGACGATGAAGATCGATCTAGTGACTGCAATACTTCGATTCGAGTTAACCGTTAAGATCATATTTCATTTATGGTTCTGAGTCTTTGTTATCTAGCGACGAGTTTCAAAGAAATCGATCCAAAAACGCCCCCGAATTCACCAAAAAATGAACGAAAAAATGACAAGAGTCCACAAAATGCACTGCCGAACTGCGCTCTAAAAGCTGCTCTCTGATTGGTCAAAATAAATGCAAGTTTATAAAAGGAGCTTTTTGATTGGCTGAATTTCAATCCGTTTTTGGCTTCAAGCTCGCGATTTTTGTACAAGCTATTTCTCTGGCAATTTCCAATCGATCTTAATGAAATTTTTTGCAACGTGTAGATTTTGTTGTGCGCTTTAAGTTGATATATTGATATTGGGTCTAGGTAGAGAAGAAAAATTCTGGTGGATTTTCTTCTTCGTTGCATTTCAGTAAATGCGCAATTTCGATAAAACAGATAAAACGGCATAGCATCACCTAGTTTTGAATCTTTACTGTCACTATACAAGAAATGAAGTCAAGAAACATAGCTAAGCAGATATCGAAACGAAAAATACGTAGCCTAACTCTGTGAAGTACGACCTCTGCGGTTGGCCAGGCGCTTGGTGCGCCATTTTTTTCAAACGCTGAGAGGCGCGCTGTGATTGGTCGGAATTTCGATCCACTTTTCGTCCACTGTATAAGTAGAAGTGACTGTGTCGTTCGTGATCACAATCCAATCGAACACTTCGAGAAGATGGCACGAACAAAGCAGACCGCTAGAAAGTCCACAGGAGGAAAGGCTCCAAGAAAACAGTTGGCAACCAAGGCCGCCCGTAAGAGCGCCCCAGCCACCGGTGGAGTCAAGAAACCCCACAGATACAGGCCCGGAACAGTAGCTCTTCGTGAGATCAGACGTTACCAGAAGAGTACCGAGCTCCTGATCAGAAAACTGCCATTCCAGCGACTTGTACGTGAGATCGCACAGGACTTCAAGACTGATCTCCGATTCCAGAGCTCTGCCGTTATGGCCCTCCAGGAAGCCAGCGAAGCTTACTTGGTCGGACTTTTTGAGGACACCAACTTGTGCGCTATCCACGCCAAACGTGTCACAATCATGCCCAAGGACATCCAGCTCGCTCGCCGAATCCGAGGTGAACGTGCCTAAGCAGTATCCTTTGGTAGGACACACAAAAAACGGCCCTTCTCAGGGCCACAAAAACTCACGAAAGACTCCCTTAAACCCAAATTGTCTTGATGCAAATCCCCACTCAAAACAGCCCCAAAATGCCCATGTACTGTTTATTCATAAAAATCAGTTGAAATAGATTTGACAATAAAGAAACAAGAACCAAACTGTCGTAATCGCAGCACATAAGTAGACTAACGAATATTGTAAAAATGCTCAAGAGCCTATGTTTGCCAGTCCGTTATATTTTCATAGAAAGAACGACAATAAGAATATTTATTGCGACGGTCAGAGAATATTTTTCTCTGTCGTGTAAGCTTTTTTGATACCCGTTAAAGGGCCAAAAAATACCAGTTATTAGACGCTGAAAGCGGTATTCACGACGTTTTTTTTTTTCTTTGTCTGGCGGATATGACCTACTGACCCAGTGACCTACTGACCTATTTTTTTCAAGTAGCCAATAAATTAGGTCAGTGGGTCAGTAGGTCATCCGAATTAACTATAAATACCGTAGAAAACGTGTCTCGTCACTCAGTTTTGTATAGACTCTATCGAAACAATGTCTGGACGTGGAAAAGGTGGTAAAGGACTCGGAAAGGGGGGCGCCAAGCGTCACAGGAAAGTTTTACGTGATAACATCCAGGGTATCACAAAGCCAGCCATCCGTCGTCTTGCCAGACGAGGTGGTGTGAAGAGAATTTCTGGACTCATCTACGAGGAAACCAGAGGTGTCTTGAAGGTTTTCTTGGAAAACGTCATCAGGGATGCTGTCACCTACACCGAGCACGCCAAGAGGAAGACTGTCACCGCTATGGACGTCGTCTATGCCTTGAAAAGACAAGGAAGAACCCTCTACGGATTCGGTGGTTAAGATGCTTCCCCCAGCGCACATCACGGTGCAAAAAAACGGCCCTTCTAAGGGCCACAAAATCCTAGATAGTTAACCTTGCTGTAAAAATTGTCAAAATACAAAACCCCATATAAATTTCATAGAATATAGCCCCCTCCCACAGACACTATATTTCTTGAACTGTGTCTGAAAAAAAGAAACGAATAATGATAAATCATATATAACCATGCCCGAAATAACTTACTAGACAACCTGAATCAATGCTAGCTTGAAAGATCGGAATGATATAGATTGGCCACAATTGTTCAAGAGCCGTTTTAGGACGGCATTCTCTATATGAAGGGTTCAAGTGAATATTGCTTAGTTACCGTAATCAGAAAGAAGGCCTAGAAAAGGGCTTAAAAGTACCCAAAACGGATGAATGCGACTTTTATCATAGTAAAAGTCGCATTTCCAATATGCTACTTGGGGTATTATTCACTTATGCTAGGTTCGTCGAATTGGGCGGGGGGGGGGTGCTTCCGTGGAGGTCCGCGCTCTCTTAATTATTGGCGAAAGTAGGTCAATCCCCTTTTTTGATATAAAAGTCAAGAAAACGCAGTGCACCTCACATTCTACTTGAATTGATCAAACATGCCACCCAAAGTCGGAAGCAAAGGAGCCAAAAAGGCTGTGTCCAAGTCTAAAGCCCAAAGAGGCGGTGACAAGAAAAGGAAGAGGAGGAGGAAGGAATCCTACGCCATCTACATCTACAAAGTCTTGAAGCAGGTGCATCCCGACACCGGTATCTCCAGCAAAGCCATGTCAATCATGAACAGTTTTGTGAATGACATCTTCGAGAGAATCGCCGCAGAAGCCTCCCGACTTGCTCACTACAACAAGCGATCTACTATCACCAGCCGAGAGGTTCAGACCGCCGTCAGGCTGCTGCTCCCAGGTGAATTGGCTAAGCACGCCGTCAGCGAAGGCACCAAGGCCGTCACCAAGTACACCAGCAGCAAATAAATCTGCAAGGCTGACTCCCTGCTGATTAAAACGGCCCTTCTCAGGGCCACCAATTTTCAAGAAAGTGCTCCCATTTTCCATAAAATTGTCGACCCCGTGAAATAATTACCCCCCCCCCACCCCCCCCCCAAAAAAAAAAAAAAAAAAAAAAAAAAAAATTGGAATAGTTATAATATAAACCACTATGTAACGTTTTTAATTCACCGATGTTTAATTTCCTCTTGTAGAGAATTTGAGTATCTATGCTCCCGTGCCCAAGATTTTTTAATGATTATTATTTAATTATTATTATTCATATTGATCACTCATTAGGCAGCTGTCTTTGAATCACTAGATTCGAAAGATCGATTTTCATTTCGCGAAATCTTAAGCTGTCCATGGAAAAACAGTCTTGGTCGCAAAATGCACTGCCGAAACCCATTCCACTACGGTTCCTGTGATTGGCTGTCAGAAAACGGCATGTAATGTATCCGAAGATTTCATTGGTCGAGCTTAATTATTTACGAAAGTAGGTCAATCCCCTTCTATCGACTATATAAACATAGCTTGAACGGGTTACTTGACACATTCATTTTCTTAAACTCACGAGAAACAGAACGTAATCCATAATCATGTCTGGACGTGGAAAGGGAGGAAAAGTTAAGGGAAAGGCAAAGAGCCGATCCACAAGGGCTGGACTACAGTTCCCAGTAGGAAGAATCCACCGTCTTCTCCGAAAGGGAAACTATGCTGAACGAGTCGGAGCTGGTGCACCAGTTTACCTCGCTGCTGTGTTGGAATATTTAGCTGCCGAAGTTTTGGAATTGGCAGGAAACGCTGCCCGAGACAACAAGAAGAGCAGAATCATCCCCCGTCATTTACAGCTCGCCATCAGAAACGACGAGGAATTGAACAAGCTATTGTCAGGAGTCACCATCGCCCAGGGTGGTGTGCTACCCAACATCCAAGCCGTTCTCCTCCCAAAGAAGACTGGCTCAAAACAGGCCTCCAAGTAAACAATGCGAGTCTTTCAACGGCTTACAAACGGCCCTTTTAAGGGCCACCACTTTCCAAGAAAATCATTCCTAGTTCTGCATCTTTGTCAAAACACCAACTAAGAGTATAAAGACGCTAAGATTTAACACTAAAACCCCAGTATATCAGCAAAGTGTAGCCCTTTAGTTCATTCTGTGCCAGTTTGCCTGGTCGCTGGTGCTTGAAAAACGCCCTGGTGTGAATATATAGCTTGAATCATTCTTTTGCGTGGGAAAATTATATGCCTTTGTAACCATTTCTTGCTATTTACTTGGAAGGATAAGAAAATGATCTCTTTGAACATGCTTTAAGTCGCGTTTTTCGTGGCTCTGAAAACACATCAAATGGCGAGAGAATGTTGGGAAAAGGGGGGGGGGGTGCTTCCGTCCGGGTCCGCGCTCTTCTATCCTTTTTATTCGATATATATATTTAGGTAGGGGTCTGCTCGTTTCATTCTTCATTCCACTGCGAATAACCCTATCGACAAGATGACCGAGACAGCAGCAGCTCCTACAACACCAAAGCCAAAGAAGGCTGCCAGCAAGCCCAAGAAGCCAGCGGCTCACCCAAAATACAGTGAAATGGTCTCTGCGGCCATCGCCTCACTGAAAGAGAGGGGAGGTTCTTCAAGACAGGCTATCCTGAAGTACATCGTCAAGAACTACAAAGTTGCCGATGAGAAATCAGCCAACATCCACTTGAAACTTGCCCTGAAAGCAGGCGTCAAGAACGGAAGCCTAAAGCAATCAAAAGGCACCGGTGCTTCTGGTTCCTTCAGACTCGGCGAAGTGAAGAAGGCCCCAAAGAAGGCAGCCAAGGCCAAGAAGCCAAAGCCAGCAGCAAAAAAGAAGCCTGCCAAGAAAGCTGCTGCCAAGAAGGCCACCGGCGAGAAGAAGGCAAAGCCAGCAAAGAAGGCTACACCCAAGAAGAAGGCAGCTCCTAAGAAGCCATCAGCAGCTAAAAAGGCCACTCCAAAGAAGAAGGCCACCGCTGCCAAGAAGAAGGCTACACCTAAGAAGAAGCCAGCAGCCAAAAAAGCCGCAGCTAAGAAGTAAATGTTTGACAAAATTAGCCAAACACACAAAAAGGTCCTTTTCAGGACCATCAAATACCCAAGAAAAGTAAACCCGAGCAGAATTTGTCAAAAAAAAAAAAAAAAAAACTCTCCGGACTTTGTTTATATCAGTGTATTTAAAAAAAAAAGAAGAAAAAAAAAAAAAAAAAAAAAAAAAAAAAAATTCGCTCCGAGGGCCCAATTTGCGCGTTATTTCGAAGACGATGAAGATCGATCTAGTGACTGCAATACTTCGATTCGAGTTAACCGTTAAGATCATATTTCATTTATGGTTCTGAGTCTTTGTTATCTAGCGACGAGTTTCAAAGAAATCGATCCAAAAACGCCCCCGAATTCACCAAAAAATGAACGAAAAAATGACAAGAGTCCACAAAATGCACTGCCGAACTGCGCTCTAAAAGCTGCTCTCTGATTGGTCAAAATAAATGCAAGTTTATAAAAGGAGCTTTTTGATTGGCTGAATTTCAATCCGTTTTTGGCTTCAAGCTCGCGATTTTTGTACAAGCTATTTCTCTGGCAATTTCCAATCGATCTTAATGAAATTTTTTGCAACGTGTAGATTTTGTTGTGCGCTTTAAGTTGATATATTGATATTGGGTCTAGGTAGAGAAGAAAAATTCTGGTGGATTTTCTTCTTCGTTGCATTTCAGTAAATGCGCAATTTCGATAAAACAGATAAAACGGCATAGCATCACCTAGTTTTGAATCTTTACTGTCACTATACAAGAAATGAAGTCAAGAAACATAGCTAAGCAGATATCGAAACGAAAAATACGTAGCCTAACTCTGTGAAGTACGACCTCTGCGGTTGGCCAGGCGCTTGGTGCGCCATTTTTTTCAAACGCTGAGAGGCGCGCTGTGATTGGTCGGAATTTCGATCCACTTTTCGTCCACTGTATAAGTAGAAGTGACTGTGTCGTTCGTGATCACAATCCAATCGAACACTTCGAGAAGATGGCACGAACAAAGCAGACCGCTAGAAAGTCCACAGGAGGAAAGGCTCCAAGAAAACAGTTGGCAACCAAGGCCGCCCGTAAGAGCGCCCCAGCCACCGGTGGAGTCAAGAAACCCCACAGATACAGGCCCGGAACAGTAGCTCTTCGTGAGATCAGACGTTACCAGAAGAGTACCGAGCTCCTGATCAGAAAACTGCCATTCCAGCGACTTGTACGTGAGATCGCACAGGACTTCAAGACTGATCTCCGATTCCAGAGCTCTGCCGTTATGGCCCTCCAGGAAGCCAGCGAAGCTTACTTGGTCGGACTTTTTGAGGACACCAACTTGTGCGCTATCCACGCCAAACGTGTCACAATCATGCCCAAGGACATCCAGCTCGCTCGCCGAATCCGAGGTGAACGTGCCTAAGCAGTATCCTTTGGTAGGACACACAAAAAACGGCCCTTCTCAGGGCCACAAAAACTCACGAAAGACTCCCTTAAACCCAAATTGTCTTGATGCAAATCCCCACTCAAAACAGCCCCAAAATGCCCATGTACTGTTTATTCATAAAAATCAGTTGAAATAGATTTGACAATAAAGAAACAAGAACCAAACTGTCGTAATCGCAGCACATAAGTAGACTAACGAATATTGTAAAAATGCTCAAGAGCCTATGTTTGCCAGTCCGTTATATTTTCATAGAAAGAACGACAATAAGAATATTTATTGCGACGGTCAGAGAATATTTTTCTCTGTCGTGTAAGCTTTTTTGATACCCGTTAAAGGGCCAAAAAATACCAGTTATTAGACGCTGAAAGCGGTATTCACGACGTTTTTTTTTTTCTTTGTCTGGCGGATATGACCTACTGACCCAGTGACCTACTGACCTATTTTTTTCAAGTAGCCAATAAATTAGGTCAGTGGGTCAGTAGGTCATCCGAATTAACTATAAATACCGTAGAAAACGTGTCTCGTCACTCAGTTTTGTATAGACTCTATCGAAACAATGTCTGGACGTGGAAAAGGTGGTAAAGGACTCGGAAAGGGGGGCGCCAAGCGTCACAGGAAAGTTTTACGTGATAACATCCAGGGTATCACAAAGCCAGCCATCCGTCGTCTTGCCAGACGAGGTGGTGTGAAGAGAATTTCTGGACTCATCTACGAGGAAACCAGAGGTGTCTTGAAGGTTTTCTTGGAAAACGTCATCAGGGATGCTGTCACCTACACCGAGCACGCCAAGAGGAAGACTGTCACCGCTATGGACGTCGTCTATGCCTTGAAAAGACAAGGAAGAACCCTCTACGGATTCGGTGGTTAAGATGCTTCCCCCAGCGCACATCACGGTGCAAAAAAACGGCCCTTCTAAGGGCCACAAAATCCTAGATAGTTAACCTTGCTGTAAAAATTGTCAAAATACAAAACCCCATATAAATTTCATAGAATATAGCCCCCTCCCACAGACACTATATTTCTTGAACTGTGTCTGAAAAAAAGAAACGAATAATGATAAATCATATATAACCATGCCCGAAATAACTTACTAGACAACCTGAATCAATGCTAGCTTGAAAGATCGGAATGATATAGATTGGCCACAATTGTTCAAGAGCCGTTTTAGGACGGCATTCTCTATATGAAGGGTTCAAGTGAATATTGCTTAGTTACCGTAATCAGAAAGAAGGCCTAGAAAAGGGCTTAAAAGTACCCAAAACGGATGAATGCGACTTTTATCATAGTAAAAGTCGCATTTCCAATATGCTACTTGGGGTATTATTCACTTATGCTAGGTTCGTCGAATTGGGCGGGGGGGGGGTGCTTCCGTGGAGGTCCGCGCTCTCTTAATTATTGGCGAAAGTAGGTCAATCCCCTTTTTTGATATAAAAGTCAAGAAAACGCAGTGCACCTCCACATTCTACTTGAATTGATCAAACATGCCACCCAAAGTCGGAAGCAAAGGAGCCAAAAAGGCTGTGTCCAAGTCTAAAGCCCAAAGAGGCGGTGACAAGAAAAGGAAGAGGAGGAGGAAGGAATCCTACGCCATCTACATCTACAAAGTCTTGAAGCAGGTGCATCCCGACACCGGTATCTCCAGCAAAGCCATGTCAATCATGAACAGTTTTGTGAATGACATCTTCGAGAGAATCGCCGCAGAAGCCTCCCGACTTGCTCACTACAACAAGCGATCTACTATCACCAGCCGAGAGGTTCAGACCGCCGTCAGGCTGCTGCTCCCAGGTGAATTGGCTAAGCACGCCGTCAGCGAAGGCACCAGGCCGTCACCAAGTACACCAGCAGCAAATAAATCTGCAAGGCTGACTCCCTGCTGATTAAAACGGCCCTTCTCAGGGCCACCAATTTTCAAGAAAGTGCTCCCATTTTCCATAAAATTGTCGACCCCGTGAAATAATTACCCCCCCCCCCCCACCCCCCCCCCCCAAAAAAAAAAAAAAAAAAAAAAAAAAAAATTGGAATAGTTATAATATAAACCACTATGTAACGTTTTTAATTCACCGATGTTTAATTTCCTCTTGTAGAGAATTTGAGTATCTATGCTCCCGTGCCCAAGATTTTTTAATGATTATTATTTAATTATTATTATTCATATTGATCACTCATTAGGCAGCTGTCTTTGAATCACTAGATTCGAAAGATCGATTTTCATTTCGCGAAATCTTAAGCTGTCCATGGAAAAACAGTCTTGGTCGCAAAATGCACTGCCGAAACCCATTCCACTACGGTTCCTGTGATTGGCTGTCAGAAAACGGCATGTAATGTATCCGAAGATTTCATTGGTCGAGCTTAATTATTTACGAAAGTAGGTCAATCCCCTTCTATCGACTATATAAACATAGCTTGAACGGGTTACTTGACACATTCATTTTCTTAAACTCACGAGAAACAGAACGTAATCCATAATCATGTCTGGACGTGGAAAGGGAGGAAAAGTTAAGGGAAAGGCAAAGAGCCGATCCACAAGGGCTGGACTACAGTTCCCAGTAGGAAGAATCCACCGTCTTCTCCGAAAGGGAAACTATGCTGAACGAGTCGGAGCTGGTGCACCAGTTTACCTCGCTGCTGTGTTGGAATATTTAGCTGCCGAAGTTTTGGAATTGGCAGGAAACGCTGCCCGAGACAACAAGAAGAGCAGAATCATCCCCCGTCATTTACAGCTCGCCATCAGAAACGACGAGGAATTGAACAAGCTATTGTCAGGAGTCACCATCGCCCAGGGTGGTGTGCTACCCAACATCCAAGCCGTTCTCCTCCCAAAGAAGACTGGCTCAAAACAGGCCTCCAAGTAAACAATGCGAGTCTTTCAACGGCTTACAAACGGCCCTTTTAAGGGCCACCACTTTCCAAGAAAATCATTCCTAGTTCTGCATCTTTGTCAAAACACCAACTAAGAGTATAAAGACGCTAAGATTTAACACTAAAACCCCAGTATATCAGCAAAGTGTAGCCCTTTAGTTCATTCTGTGCCAGTTTGCCTGGTCGCTGGTGCTTGAAAAACGCCCTGGTGTGAATATATAGCTTGAATCATTCTTTTGCGTGGGAAAATTATATGCCTTTGTAACCATTTCTTGCTATTTACTTGGAAGGATAAGAAAATGATCTCTTTGAACATGCTTTAAGTCGCGTTTTTCGTGGCTCTGAAAACACATCAAATGGCGAGAGAATGTTGGGAAAAGGGGGGGGGGGTGCTTCCGTCCGGGTCCGCGCTCTTCTATCCTTTTTATTCGATATATATATTTAGGTAGGGGTCTGCTCGTTTCATTCTTCATTCCACTGCGAATAACCCTATCGACAAGATGACCGAGACAGCAGCAGCTCCTACAACACCAAAGCCAAAGAAGGCTGCCAGCAAGCCCAAGAAGCCAGCGGCTCACCCAAAATACAGTGAAATGGTCTCTGCGGCCATCGCCTCACTGAAAGAGAGGGGAGGTTCTTCAAGACAGGCTATCCTGAAGTACATCGTCAAGAACTACAAAGTTGCCGATGAGAAATCAGCCAACATCCACTTGAAACTTGCCCTGAAAGCAGGCGTCAAGAACGGAAGCCTAAAGCAATCAAAAGGCACCGGTGCTTCTGGTTCCTTCAGACTCGGCGAAGTGAAGAAGGCCCCAAAGAAGGCAGCCAAGGCCAAGAAGCCAAAGCCAGCAGCAAAAAAGAAGCCTGCCAAGAAAGCTGCTGCCAAGAAGGCCACCGGCGAGAAGAAGGCAAAGCCAGCAAAGAAGGCTACACCCAAGAAGAAGGCAGCTCCTAAGAAGCCATCAGCAGCTAAAAAGGCCACTCCAAAGAAGAAGGCCACCGCTGCCAAGAAGAAGGCTACACCTAAGAAGAAGCCAGCAGCCAAAAAAGCCGCAGCTAAGAAGTAAATGTTTGACAAAATTAGCCAAACACACAAAAAGGTCCTTTTCAGGACCATCAAATACCCAAGAAAAGTAAACCCGAGCAGAATTTGTCAAAAAAAAAAAAAAAAAAACTCTCCGGACTTTGTTTATATCAGTGTATTTAAAAAAAAAAGAAGAAAAAAAAAAAAAAAAAAAAAAAAAAAAAAATTCGCTCCGAGGGCCCAATTTGCGCGTTATTTCGAAGACGATGAAGATCGATCTAGTGACTGCAATACTTCGATTCGAGTTAACCGTTAAGATCATATTTCATTTATGGTTCTGAGTCTTTGTTATCTAGCGACGAGTTTCAAAGAAATCGATCCAAAAACGCCCCCGAATTCACCAAAAAATGAACGAAAAAATGACAAGAGTCCACAAAATGCACTGCCGAACTGCGCTCTAAAAGCTGCTCTCTGATTGGTCAAAATAAATGCAAGTTTATAAAAGGAGCTTTTTGATTGGCTGAATTTCAATCCGTTTTTGGCTTCAAGCTCGCGATTTTTGTACAAGCTATTTCTCTGGCAATTTCCAATCGATCTTAATGAAATTTTTTGCAACGTGTAGATTTTGTTGTGCGCTTTAAGTTGATATATTGATATTGGGTCTAGGTAGAGAAGAAAAATTCTGGTGGATTTTCTTCTTCGTTGCATTTCAGTAAATGCGCAATTTCGATAAAACAGATAAAACGGCATAGCATCACCTAGTTTTGAATCTTTACTGTCACTATACAAGAAATGAAGTCAAGAAACATAGCTAAGCAGATATCGAAACGAAAAATACGTAGCCTAACTCTGTGAAGTACGACCTCTGCGGTTGGCCAGGCGCTTGGTGCGCCATTGCTGAGAGGCGCGCTGTGATTGGTCGGAATTTCGATCCACTTTTCGTCCACTGTATAAGTAGAAGTGACTGTGTCGTTCGTGATCACAATCCAATCGAACACTTCGAGAAGATGGCACGAACAAAGCAGACCGCTAGAAAGTCCACAGGAGGAAAGGCTCCAAGAAAACAGTTGGCAACCAAGGCCGCCCGTAAGAGCGCCCCAGCCACCGGTGGAGTCAAGAAACCCCACAGATACAGGCCCGGAACAGTAGCTCTTCGTGAGATCAGACGTTACCAGAAGAGTACCGAGCTCCTGATCAGAAAACTGCCATTCCAGCGACTTGTACGTGAGATCGCACAGGACTTCAAGACTGATCTCCGATTCCAGAGCTCTGCCGTTATGGCCCTCCAGGAAGCCAGCGAAGCTTACTTGGTCGGACTTTTTGAGGACACCAACTTGTGCGCTATCCACGCCAAACGTGTCACAATCATGCCCAAGGACATCCAGCTCGCTCGCCGAATCCGAGGTGAACGTGCCTAAGCAGTATCCTTTGGTAGGACACACAAAAAACGGCCCTTCTCAGGGCCACAAAAACTCACGAAAGACTCCCTTAAACCCAAATTGTCTTGATGCAAATCCCCACTCAAAACAGCCCCAAAATGCCCATGTACTGTTTATTCATAAAAATCAGTTGAAATAGATTTGACAATAAAGAAACAAGAACCAAACTGTCGTAATCGCAGCACATAAGTAGACTAACGAATATTGTAAAAATGCTCAAGAGCCTATGTTTGCCAGTCCGTTATATTTTCATAGAAAGAACGACAATAAGAATATTTATTGCGACGGTCAGAGAATATTTTTCTCTGTCGTGTAAGCTTTTTTGATACCCGTTAAAGGGCCAAAAAATACCAGTTATTAGACGCTGAAAGCGGTATTCACGACGTTTTTTTTTTCTTTGTCTGGCGGATATGACCTACTGACCCAGTGACCTACTGACCTATTTTTTTCAAGTAGCCAATAAATTAGGTCAGTGGGTCAGTAGGTCATCCGAATTAACTATAAATACCGTAGAAAACGTGTCTCGTCACTCAGTTTTGTATAGACTCTATCGAAACAATGTCTGGACGTGGAAAAGGTGGTAAAGGACTCGGAAAGGGGGGCGCCAAGCGTCACAGGAAAGTTTTACGTGATAACATCCAGGGTATCACAAAGCCAGCCATCCGTCGTCTTGCCAGACGAGGTGGTGTGAAGAGAATTTCTGGACTCATCTACGAGGAAACCAGAGGTGTCTTGAAGGTTTTCTTGGAAAACGTCATCAGGGATGCTGTCACCTACACCGAGCACGCCAAGAGGAAGACTGTCACCGCTATGGACGTCGTCTATGCCTTGAAAAGACAAGGAAGAACCCTCTACGGATTCGGTGGTTAAGATGCTTCCCCCAGCGCACATCACGGTGCAAAAAAACGGCCCTTCTAAGGGCCACAAAATCCTAGATAGTTAACCTTGCTGTAAAAATTGTCAAAATACAAAACCCCATATAAATTTCATAGAATATAGCCCCCTCCCACAGACACTATATTTCTTGAACTGTGTCTGAAAAAAAGAAACGAATAATGATAAATCATATATAACCATGCCCGAAATAACTTACTAGACAACCTGAATCAATGCTAGCTTGAAAGATCGGAATGATATAGATTGGCCACAATTGTTCAAGAGCCGTTTTAGGACGGCATTCTCTATATGAAGGGTTCAAGTGAATATTGCTTAGTTACCGTAATCAGAAAGAAGGCCTAGAAAAGGGCTTAAAAGTACCCAAAACGGATGAATGCGACTTTTATCATAGTAAAAGTCGCATTTCCAATATGCTACTTGGGGTATTATTCACTTATGCTAGGTTCGTCGAATTGGGCGGGGGGGGGTGCTTCCGTGGAGGTCCGCGCTCTCTTAATTATTGGCGAAAGTAGGTCAATCCCCTTTTTTGATATAAAAGTCAAGAAAACGCAGTGCACCTCACATCACATATTTTGTTTACGTCGCCATCTTGGCGACAACGATAATACAACGACGCCATACATACAACGATACTGCTTCTGCCGTTCGTCGATCGGCTATACACGTCTGTTGTTTATTACATTTAGTGTTATTATAGCTCACGGGGGTAGTTAAATCTACCCTGTAATTACATAATTGTATTTCTGGTCCGATCAGGTGACGGGGTTACCCCACCCACTTATGTTAACTATAAATACGTCACCTGGTTCTTTTTCATACGTTATTTATTATTGTGTTACTATAATTTAAATGTTATTTAACTGGTCCTAAGCTATTTCTGGCACACTCATCCCTGTTTCTGTCCTCAAATACAAAAAGGCAGAACAGGGTTAGAAAGTCAAACCGGGTGTGTCAGAAAATACTGTGTTGATTATTTCCCATATTTTGCAATTTAATTAATCTTCTTAAAGTGCTGAAGATCAAGCTTTTTTGCAGAGGTCCAGCACCAATATATATTTTTTTTTGCAATCTAAAGAAGATCAATTTATCCTCGTGTGTGTAACGTGTACTTTTTTTGTATTTTGTTTGTTTCATTACGAAATATATTACCAGTGTAAAACCATATGCGTAACAGTGAAAATACTTGCAAAATGATGCAAAATAATAATTATTATATGAATCTTGTGGAACACGGCGTTCCAATAAACCCGAGTCAGAGTCACTTAATCTCAAAAAACACTTGGAAACACAGAGCCTTTGTAAGGCCAATTGGAGGGGACAGGCGGAGGGGATTTAAAGAAATCTCTCCGCTTGCCCTCTCCAGGGGGCTTTGCAAGGACCTCAAAGGAATGACATCTAAGGTCGTGCCCTTAAAAGACGGAGGGCTCCTGCTGGAGGTGGTGTCCGCAGAAATGTTGAGTAAATTGATTCACATGTCTCCTCTTGTCGTCTGTGGAATGAACTGTTTTGTTTATTCCCCAGACGACATGAGGACATGCGAAGGGGTTATAAGGGACATACCAAAGAATGATGACCCAGAGGAGCTGATAAAATCTCTAGAGGCCTCTTTTGAGGGAAAGAACATACCGATAGTCAAAGCACAAAGAATATTTCACAGAGATGACCCCACGGGTGCAGTGGTTTTGACCTTCTTCGGGGATAACCTTCCTGAAGAGGTCAAGGTCACTGGATCCGTGGTATGTATTCCAATATCACCCTATCTAAGACCTCCTCTGAGGTGCTACAAATGTCAACAGTTCGGACACATCTCCCGCAGGTGCCCAAACCAAGATCGGTGTGCCCGCTGCGCCTGTTTACATAACACGCGCGAATGTACCTCCGCCCACAGAGAATGCGCAAACTGTGGCGGAAAACACTCCCCAAGGTCCATTTTCTGCAGGGAGTACCAGTTGGCGTCCCGTATTCAAAAATACCGGGACGACAAAGGGTGCTCCTGGGCAAAAGCAGCCAAGGCCTGTGCCGAGGCTAAAGAGAGTGCTACTCTGACTGCCCCACCAAAAATAAAAGCCTCCCAGACCCCAACCCTCCCACTACAGGCTGAAGAGGGCCCCAACTATTTAGTCGCCACAAAGGTCAACGCCCCTACACCAACGCCAACATACTCACCCCCCTCTTCAAGCCTCAAACCAATGGATACAGACACATCCATTGAAGAAATTAGACGGCCAATTAAATTTGAACTCAATAAAGAAGGAACGGTCAGGACTTTAACTTACACCAATCTAGAAAACAAAAAGATCCCAGTCCATTCAACCATTGTGGTGCCCCAGGTCAAGGTCTCTCCTCCCAAATCGGATAAGAAGGAACAACATCAATTGAATTCCCCCTCCAAACCCAACTCAAGTATAAATGGTTCCTTCTTAACCATTTCCGACTCCACAAATGGAGCCGGAAATAACGATTTGGGTGGTTTAAGCGCAAACCCCAGCCCCATTCAGTTAAGTTCAAAAGGTACTCGGAGTAGCACTCCTAACAGCAAGGGGGACGACTCCTCCTTCACTGACGTCTCCAAGTTAGATGATCAGGGGGAGGAGTCCTCCCAATCAAAATCTATCCGGGATGTCCTTCCAAAAACACCCACTCAGCAGACTACAAAATCTCAAAACATCCAAACTACAGATGCCTCTGTTCAAACTTTATCTAAAACACAAGATAACACCCTTCCAATCAATGTCGATATACTAATCAAAAATCTTCTCCATATGAAAAATAATAACCCCATCTCAAATGAACATGATCTAAGGCTAATCATATTAAAATCCTACACTGATTCAATCTTTGGTCTTAACACACATTCAAAGAAGGAGATCCCGGATATAGCCCCAGAACAGCAGGCGCAGGTGGGCACCCCTAAATCCAAACCTCTTGCGAAAAAACCTAGCAGTTTACCTAAACCGAGCAAAATTGTGAGGGCTTCAGTACTGAAGCGTCTACCTTCGCCTAGTAAATTGGGACGAAATAGACGTCACAGTCTGGGGTCCTCGCAACCCTCTCGGGGTTCCATCAGGCAGCCATTTAAATAGATAAATTCAATATGGACAACATTAATATTCTCAACTTAAACGCGTGTGGGCTCTCAGCCTACACGCTTTCAGAAATTAAAAACTTTTTGGCAAAAAACACCATTCACATAATATGTATCCAGGAAACAAAATTTACCCAAAACAGCATCAAAAATATTCCTGGATATTCTCATGAGTTTTTTATATCTGAAAAAAACAATAGGTGTGGGGGTCTCTCCACATTTATCCAAAACAACATTAACTATAGGAAACTTAACATAGACCATGTCAGGGACCAAAACGGGGGAATAAAAATTGAGGCCCAAGCTTTTGAAATCCATTTGAGTAAATCTCCTTTCACTTTGGCCAATATATACTCAAGGGGGTGTGACCTTGAGTCTCTAAATTTTATTTCTAACTCTATTTTGGATATTAGCGCGCTAAAAGACATAGTGGTAACTGGTGACTTTAATGCACACCATCCCGTTTGGGGTGACAATAGGTCAGACAGTCATGGGGAAGCAGTACTAGAGTGGGTCGAAGAAAAAAATCTGGTATTGCTGAACGATGGCTGTCCCACCAGGGTAGATCCAAATCACGGCACTTTTACGTGCATTGATCTTACCGCCACTAGTCCTAAATTGGCAAATAAAGCTTTTTGGCAAGTTATTGATGATAACTGGGGTTCTGATCACTTCCCAATCCTAATTACTTTTCAAAATTCAAATAACAAAAATGATTCAAACCATGATACCAGCTCAAAATTCATATATGATAGGGCAGATTGGGAAGAATTCAAAAGATTGTGTGAGGAGATTAACCTGGCAGAGGTCTATGACTCAGATATAAATAAATTTAATTCAAATATTACGGAAAGCTTTTTAAATGCTGCCAAGGCATCGATTCCGGTCTCTAAGAAAAAAGCAGAAAATAAAAATTGGGTCCCGTGGTGGAGTTCAGAATGTGACAGGGCAGTAAAGGAGAGAAAATTGGCTCTTAAGAACTTAAAACGAAACCCAAGTGAAGTCAATCTGGTCAATTATAAGGAAAAATGTACATTTGCCAAAAAAACTATTTTAGATCATAAAACTCAAAATTGGAAAGAATTCTGCGACACATGCATTGTTAACCCTAAAAACTCAAGAGACTTTTGGCAAAAAATTCGCAGAATCCAAGGAAATTCTTTTGCACCTATTCCAATTTTAACCCAGAATGGTCAATCTGGTTTTACCCCCCAGGAGAAGGCAAATATCCTGGCAAAACATTATGCAAAGGTCTCAAGTGAACAAAATCTTGACCCATCAGTCTTGGCCCACCAAAATAAATTTGAAAACGACCATTCGGAAATGTTAAACTCTCCTTCTTTAGAACAACAGGAATCACCATTAAATTACGACTTCACTTTACAAGAATTAAAAGACTGCATCTCGTCCAGGAAGAACTCAGCAGCGGGGCTCGACAAACTATCCTACATAATGTTCAAAAATATGTCTGATCAAACTCTAAATATTTGGCTAAATTTCTTTAACAAAATCTGGAAAACTGGTAGCTACCCTGAGGACTGGAAAATAGCCTGTGTGATCCCACTTCATAAGAAAAATAAAGATAAAAATGATCCAAAATCCTACAGACCAATTAGCCTCACCTCTCACCCAGGGAAATTGCTTGAGGGAATGGTGAAGGCACGTTTAGAAACCTTTTTAGAGTCTAAAAATATACTAAATCCCTTCCAGTCCGGCTTTCGGAAGGGCAGGAGCACAATAGATCAGCTCGCTAGGCTACAACATGACGTTGTCGAGGCCAAAAATCGACAGCGCTATGTTCTAGCAATATTTCTAGACCTAGAGGCCGCTTTTGATCTTGCATGGCACTCAGGTATTCTCTATAAACTAAAATCTCACGGGGTCACAGGGCGATGTTTCCGCTATATAAGGGCTTTTTTGTCGGATCGAAAAATTCAAGTTAAGGTAGGGGATACTCTCTCGGAAGCCGAACAGCTTTCTAGAGGTACCCCCCAGGGTGCCATATTATCCCCTCTTCTCTTTTCTATTCTGGTAAATGACCTCCCTGATGCATTAGAGGGGACAGGGATGGTGGTCAGTCAGTTTGCAGATGATTCAGGCGGCTGGCTGAAGGGATCCAGTGGTCAAACCCTGCAAAAAAAGGCACAAACAGGGCTGGATCTAATATGGCACTGGTCGCAAGAGTGGGGGTTTAAAATCTCAAAAACTAAAACAGTAGGAATAATTTTTGGTAACGGAAAATTGCGCCAAGTGGACGTATCTTTAGGCGGCACTAAAGTAAATTTTCAAGAGACAGTAACATTTTTAGGCATGCTTTTGGACAGAAAATTTAAGTTACTGCCTCACATTAAGCAAATTGCTGAAAAATGCCAAAAGGACCTTAATTTGATGAGAATGTTAAGAGGGACAGATTTTGGCAGTAATAAGGAATCCCTCTTACTTCTATACAAGGCCCTTATACGTCCAAAGCTAGACTACGGTGCAATAGTCTATGCTTGCGCCGCGAAAACACATCTAAAAATAATAGATAGGATCCAAAATAAGGCCCTGGTAATAGCCCTTAGGGCGCTACCCTCAACCCCAATACACCTCTTAGAACTAGAGGCTGGAATCATGCCAATGGAACTTCGGAGGGAAGAGCAATTATTGAAGTACTGGGCACGCGTTTCTAGTGTACCGAGCAATCCTGTGAATGAAATCATTGGGAAGGGTTACTTTATCAAGGCAAAATTCAAATCTCCAACTCTACCGCTTGGAGCTCAAACCCAAGAGCTAAAGGAGGAGTACCTTCCCAATGACATCAGTGTAGCGGACAGCAGATCGCGATTTGACGCGCCATGGGTACTCTCCATCCCATGTGTCGACATATCCCTAAGTTCTGTTCTGGTCAAAAGTGATCCCGAGTCCCAAATTTTGGCAAAAACAAGGGATCACATTCAACAGAACTATGCTGAGCATCTCCAAATTTATACCGATGGAAGTAAAAATGAAAATCAAGCAGTTTCTGCAGCTATGGTTATACCTAAACTAAAACTAAAAACATCTAAAAGACTCAGCGACAGGTTATCAATATATACTGCAGAACTGACAGCAATACAGTACGCTTTAAACTGGACATTGGTCAACAAACCACACAGAGTCGCTATACTTTCTGATTCTCTTTCGGCCTTACAATCCCTAAAAGCAAGAAATAGCGACTCCCGGCCTGATCTTATCCAAAATATTATGTCCTCCAATGATCAGTGCCTCCAAAACGGGTCATCAGTTACTTATGTGTGGTGTCCAGCTCATGTCGGCATATTGGGTAACGAATTGGCTGATGGCGTGGCAAAGCGGGCTCTGTCTGAACCTGCGCGGGACCACATCTCCCTGGCAAAGACTGAAATTTATGCGATAGTTCGTGAAAAAGTCAAGGTCAAATGGTCCGAAAGAGTGGCTGGTCGCCTGCAAAACCAGCCACAGTCTGATTTTCAAGTAAGCCTTAGACCGCCCTGCACTTATTCAGCTCATAAAGGGCTGGATAAGTGCATGACGCGTCTTAGGCTGGGTTACAGTCTTTTGCCGGGTAGTTTAGGGCATCGCATCCTGGGTATTTCTCCAGATTGCCTGGGATGTGGAGTCCGTGGTACCGCGGAGCACTTTCTCCTGCACTGTGCATCTCACAGGGTTGCTAGAGCAAAACTTAAAGTCTGTCTGGAGCAGAATAACCTTCAATTCAACCTAAAAAATATTCTGTTCCCATCAAAATCATGTCAAAAGTCTGTATTTGCAGCTCTATCTATATTTCTGTTAGACTGTAAGTTGACTGATAAAATATAGTTTCCACATATCCTCCATCCAACAGTTTTTTCCTTTTCCAACGCTGAATTGCTGAACAAGTAACTTACACTACGAGGGACGCAATCACAGAAGAAGCATGAATAAAGCTCCCACTGTGCAGTTCTTAATGATCTAGGGTGCTGGTCGTCCAATCATTGGCCTGTGCAGTCTGGGTTGTGCTACCTTAAAACAAAAATTTCCTTTCTTTTCCACCATGTTTCCAATGTGTTGTGTCCCTCTGTATCCAAAAATCCTCTTCTTTTCTAATGGTCCTGTTCAAATACCTAGCTAACAATTAAATTCATGCAATGACAGGGAATATTGTACATAGGGTTTTTCCCACCAATCTACAGAGTTCATTTGTAATGCTTTTTGTTGCAAAAGCTCTCTGTTTTATTTTTCAACTTTATTTTCCCTCAAGTTGCATTATTTTCTAACATTTTATACAAAATCCTACAAAATTATGCTAGGAGGACCTAAACCCATTTAAATTGTCTGTACAGAGAATATCTGAGCAGTAATTCTCAGTACCTACAACATAAACTGAGGGTCAGACTTGTTATTTATTTACATTCTTTGGGGAATCCCTCTATGCAGATCTACTGTGTTACTAAAAATAGATTACTGCTTGTTTACATTTTGTTCAACGTTCGGCAATTCGCGTTCTTAATAATTACGCAGCCCAGTGCTTCAATAGCGGTTTAGCGCGTTTAAGGGTGAACGGGGGAATCTATCTAGTGCCAACAGCAAAGGATTTTATTATGTTAATTCAAGAAAACGCAAGTTTTCAATAGCGAAAGTAGAGGAACCGAACCGCACACGGGGACTACCGAGTAAGTCCGAAAACCGATATCGCTCGGCTAAAAATAACACGTGGCTTATTTTGTACTTTTAAAAGTCATTAAGCCCAAGCCATACATTAGATCTAGCAACAGATCAATATTCCTACACGTAGGGAAAATATTATTTTACCTTTATTCGAATATTATATCCATCAAACTATGATTTATCACTATAAAATCCATTGTTTAAGACACACTATTTTACACGGGTCAACGCATATAAATATAAATACGATCCCGAAGTAAAATCGTAAAATTCCGGTGCTTTTCGGTTCCTCATATATTTATTTTTAATTTTGTTTCCTTTGCTACAAACGTTTTCAAGTCGGGAGTTGGGAGTCGTTCAGTTCGCTCTTGAGGCTAACCTCTTGGGTGATAATGGATCTTTTAAAATATTTTTTAATTCGGCCCGTTCGGCATATATACACATTTCAAATCTTAACTATTTTCATTTTTACAAAACTTCTTAACTACGGTCATTTGTATTATGTATGTACTGGGCCCCAGGGGAAGAACAGGCATCCAACGGATATGTGTGTGTGCGTGAGTGTTAGGATGAGTGGGTACAGGCCGTTCGCGATGTCGTCCTGGGGACCGATACACTTGACCCCGGAGGGAGGTCGGGCTCCGTCCGGTGCGCCTTTAGCCTTTTGTTGTCCGTTTTAGCATACTCGCCAGCCTAGGATCGGCCCCGGACAGCTCGGGCCTCTCGGCAGGAAACTAGCTTTATGTATAACCTGACGGGATGGAGCCGGGCCTGGCTTGGGGACGGTCTTGGGTATTGGCGGGTGGGGCGCACCGAGCGTCGGGGCCCAACCCCTTTCCTTTTTAACAGTTTTTTACCCTGCGGGGACCTGGTGCATTGGGTGCATCGGAATACTCTTGGATCGAGGGTGATGATATTCCACCCTACAGATCCCGGCCTTGCACCCTGTGCATCAGGCAGGAGCGACTTCCAACTTCTGATTACACAGGGAAACTGAGATTCTTGCGTTCACCCGGCCGCGACAAAAAAATCCTTAGGATACCCATAAGGGAAGATAAATAACTAAGGGCACGACCAATATGTCTCACCAATAGATAAAGAATTTTCGCTTTCTTTCGTTGCTTTAACCAGTAGTTTTAAATGATTAGGGGGCTCCGGGGCCTGGTGGAGTCGGGCAGGAGGGAACTCGATGGGTTCTTCTCCTCCCGGGTCTGGCGGGTCAAGGAGCTTCCCTGAGTTATTTCACACTCACCAGTAGTTTTAAATGATTAGGGGGCTCCGGGGCCTGGTGGGGTCGGGCAGGAGAGAACTCGAAGAGTTCTTGTCCTCCCGGGTCTGGCGGGTCAAGGAGCTTCCCTAAGTTATTTCATATTAGTTACAAACAAATTTATGAATAAATTTATAAATTGGTTGATAACTTTGTAAAAAATGCGGCCCGGTCTGAGTTCTCTTTCAAAAAGATTTTCATTTTTTGGGGGAGCGCAGACTGGACTGCACGAAACCACAACCTTTGGCCGTCTGTTCGGGAGTCGCAACATTGTGTCGGGGATGGTTAAAAAGCGGATTGAAATCCGGCCAATCAGCGCGCTTGTAGCTGACAATTACAGACCCTCCTCGGCCAATGGGGTGACTCCTTGTTCAGACGGTTAGGGAGTGTATTTTATCGATAAAGTTTATCGATAGTAACTGTTGTAAATGTAGAAAGTGGATTGACCTACTTTTAACGTTAAAGTTTATCGATAGTTGTATATGTAGAAAGTGGATTGACCTACTTTCCCAATAATTAAGAACCGGCCAACCAATCACAAACCTATATGGTTTAATTCATGGAAGTCAATCCATTGGCCGGCTTAGTTATTGGGGGGTGGCCAATCACACTTCTTTTCGACAAAACCTCATAACTACAGCTTATTTAAAATTTATATTGATACTTTTAAAACGTTACACACACGAAAACCCTTATTCTTATTGTATATAATGTATTAAGTTTTAAATTGTAAATATTTTTTAACTTATTACAACTTTAGCTGCCAAATTGTGTCAATTACCGGGGTCTATCCCAGATTTCAAATACCTTCGTGAGCTAGTAAGGGCACCCTGTGGTTATTTGTACATATTTTTGTATATATTTACAATTTTTTTTAACGGTCCTGAGAAGGGTTCTTATCTACTTTGCTGCTGGTGTCTCTCTGTCCTCCTCTTCCGACTTATCTTTTACTTTTATTCTCGCTTTTTTAATGAACCACAGGGTGCAGCTTTGGTATCTTAGTCACTACATTTGAGTTAAACTAAAATCACTAGTAATCAGACGTGTATAGCCGCTCGGTGAATGGCAACTGCCGAATACCGAGGGTAAAGAACCCCCTCCTCCCCCCCGAGCAACCCGCCGAAGGACCCGGCTAACCCGGGGGGATAGGCGGGTCGGTTTCCCGGGAGGAGGGGTCCAAGATGATGATGGTGCACCTCACATTCTACTTGAATTGATCAAACATGCCACCCAAAGTCGGAAGCAAAGGAGCCAAAAAGGCTGTGTCCAAGTCTAAAGCCCAAAGAGGCGGTGACAAGAAAAGGAAGAGGAGGAGGAAGGAATCCTACGCCATCTACATCTACAAAGTCTTGAAGCAGGTGCATCCCGACACCGGTATCTCCAGCAAAGCCATGTCAATCATGAACAGTTTTGTGAATGACATCTTCGAGAGAATCGCCGCAGAAGCCTCCCGACTTGCTCACTACAACAAGCGATCTACTATCACCAGCCGAGAGGTTCAGACCGCCGTCAGGCTGCTGCTCCCAGGTGAATTGGCTAAGCACGCCGTCAGCGAAGGCACCAAGGCCGTCACCAAGTACACCAGCAGCAAATAAATCTGCAAGGCTGACTCCCTGCTGATTAAAACGGCCCTTCTCAGGGCCACCAATTTTCAAGAAAGTGCTCCCATTTTCCATAAAATTGTCGACCCCGTGAAATAATTACCCCCCCCCCCCACCCCCACCCCCCCCAAAAAAAAAAAAAAAAAAAAAAAAAAAAAAATTGGAATAGTTATAATATAAACCACTATGTAACGTTTTTAATTCACCGATGTTTAATTTCCTCTTGTAGAGAATTTGAGTATCTATGCTCCCGTGCCCAAGATTTTTTAATGATTATTATTTAATTATTATTATTCATATTGATCACTCATTAGGCAGCTGTCTTTGAATCACTAGATTCGAAAGATCGATTTTCATTTCGCGAAATCTTAAGCTGTCCATGGAAAAACAGTCTTGGTCGCAAAATGCACTGCCGAAACCCATTCCACTACGGTTCCTGTGATTGGCTGTCAGAAAACGGCATGTAATGTATCCGAAGATTTCATTGGTCGAGCTTAATTATTTACGAAAGTAGGTCAATCCCCTTCTATCGACTATATAAACATAGCTTGAACGGGTTACTTGACACACATCACCACTGGTGGCCTCACCACTTTTGTTTACGTCGCCATCTTGGCGACAACGATAATACAACGACGCCATACATACAACGATACTGCTTCTGCCGTTCGTCGATCGGCTATACACGTCTGTTGTTTATTACATTTAGTGTTATTATAGCTCACGGGGGTAGTTAAATCTACCCTGTAATTACATAATTGTATTTCTGGTCCGATCAGGTGACGGGGTTACCCCACCCACTTATGTTAACTATAAATACGTCACCTGGTTCTTTTTCATACGTTATTTATTATTGTGTTACTATAATTTAAATGTTATTTAACTGGTCCTAAGCTATTTCTGGCACACTCATCCCTGTTTCTGTCCTCAAATACAAAAAGGCAGAACAGGGTTAGAAAGTCAAACCGGGTGTGTCAGAAAATACTGTGTTGATTATTTCCCATATTTTGCAATTTAATTAATCTTCTTAAAGTGCTGAAGATCAAGCTTTTTTGCAGAGGTCCAGCACCAATATATATTTTTTTTGCAATTTAAAGAAGTTCAATTTATCCTCGTGTGTGTAACGTGTACTTTTTTTGTATTTTGTTTGTTTCATTACGAAATATATTACCAGTGTAAAACCATATGCGTAACAGTGAAAATACTTGCAAAATGATGCAAAATAATAATTATTATATGAATCTTGTGGAACACGGCGTTCCAATAAACCCGAGTCAGAGTCACTTAATCTCAAAAAACACTTGGAAACACAGAGCCTTTGTAAGGCCAATTGGAGGGGACAGGCGGAGGGGATTTAAAGAAATCTCTCCGCTTGCCCTCTCCAGGGGGCTTTGCAAGGACCTCAAAGGAATGACATCTAAGGTCGTGCCCTTAAAAGACGGAGGGCTCCTGCTGGAGGTGGTGTCCGCAGAAATGTTGAGTAAATTGATTCACATGTCTCCTCTTGTCGTCTGTGGAATGAACTGTTTTGTTTATTCCCCGGACGACATGAGGACATGCGAAGGGGTTATAAGGGACATACCAAAGAATGATGACCCAGAGGAGCTGATAAAATCTCTAGAGGCCTCTTTTGAGGGAAAGAACATACCGATAGTCAAAGCACAAAGAATATTTCACAGAGATGACCCCACGGGTGCAGTGGTTTTGACCTTCTTCGGGGATAACCTTCCTGAAGAGGTCAAGGTCACTGGATCCGTGGTATGTATTCCAATATCACCCTATCTAAGACCTCCTCTGAGGTGCTACAAATGTCAACAGTTCGGACACACCTCCCGCAGGTGCCCAAACCAAGATCGGTGTGCCCGCTGCGCCTGTTTACATAACACGCGCGATTGTACCTCCGCCCACAGAGAATGCGCAAACTGTGGCGGAAAACACTCCCCAAGGTCCATTTTCTGCAGGGAGTACCAGTTGGCGTCCCGTATTCAAAAATACCGGGACGA
>CANUIF010000005.1:0-51000 GCA_948146395.1 Fragum whitleyi
CTCTCGATGACGTGTGGAATGTGACGAGGCAGGCCGACCCGAATCATTTATCCGTTTGCCAAGAGAGGAAAGTACGTAACGTTAACTTTAGTGAAAAAATGTTCCCGTTCAATACGAAGCGTGACAGACAGACCGCACAGGGGAAGCTGGGAAATGACATAAGAATGCGGTGTAATGCTATAATTGAAGAAATGGCAAGAAGGGGACAGGGGGACATAACCAAAATGTTGAAAGACTTACCCTCAATAAGATCATCTACTGTTGACTGTTATGCTGGAAATTGTAGTAACTGTGCCAACCATTCACTTGTATGTGATGGCGTTTCAACTTGGTGGCACAATTCTAAAGTACTAGGCCCTGCGAACATAACATATCTGCGTATGACTGAGAACGACAAGGCGCTGTTGGAAGTTATTTTGCAGATGAGACTTAGTGAAGGTGCAATTTACAGTGTGAGTTCAAGGACATCCACACAGAAGTGTGAAGCATTTAATAGGGCAGCATCTGCAACCTTAAGCAAAAATATAAACTACAGCAGGACTTTCACTGGAAGACTTTCAGCCCAAATATTGCGTTCTAACAATACTCTGGACATAGCAGTCAGAAAGAAACTTTGGAAAATATCGGGGACCGGGCTTGGAGTTTGGGCCAAAAAGCGACTCCAGCAAATTTCTTTAAAAAGAATTAAGGACAAATTGTACAGAAAAACCGACACTTTTAAAAGGAACCGCCTTAGAAGAAGAGCTCTTATGGAATTTCAACACCGGGAGGTTAAGAAAAAACGAAACATAAACGAAATACAGGACTACATTAAAGGCGTGGCCAATGATGACATACATAATTATGCGCAGACTGTCCACTAATAGTGAAATAGATGAGACAGAGATTTACGGGACCAAATCACAAATAAGATGAGATGAGACAGGATGAGACAATCTCTGTCTGGTGTAGAGCAACACCACTGATGAGGCTTGATGCTAGCCGAAACAGAGCAAATTCATACAAAAGGGGCGTTTAAGGGGCTCATGTCCCAAGGTTTAGGGGTTAACCCAAATCTTTTTTAGATGTAAATTCAAGTTGTTTACAGTTAAAAAGTCTGGTTCAGGTGATCAATGGTGCAGACAGCTTGTTATGACATCATGTGAAAAAGGCCAAAGCATTCCAATTGGAATCAAAGTACTTAAAAGGGATAAAATTGACATTTTAATATTTTTTTAAAAAAATCAAATTCAAATTTCAATTAAATTGGAAGAATATTATTAAAATCCAATTGTTGAACATATTAACTAGTGCACAGTGACATTTTGGGCCAAAAATCTATGAAAAGAACATTACAAGCGTTATTTTTGTGTGACCCCCCCTCCTTGATATAATCAAACTTTTTTTTTTCAATTTTGACAAAAATGCCCCCATTTGAAGCGCATATGTATTACAACATTCTCCGTTTTTAAATTTTCCAAAAATATCACATAGAAGAAAAATGGCAGTAGAATTAGTACAAGGCCTATATTTCTGAAATTAGGGCCAAAAAGGGGTAGTTTCAGTTTCCCTCACCTGATGGTTAGAAATTGTCATAACTTTTGTAAAAAGTCATCAATTTTCATAAAATAAAAAGTCCCTTGCAGAAAAATTACTCTTCTTCACTTTGAACCCTTTCCCAGATGTCTATGCTAAAATGAAATGCTTTAAAAAATAGCATTTAAAAAAAAAAGTGAATTAAAATTTTAAAAAAAAGTTCAATTATTGTATAGAAATTTCAATACTATGAACACAAAACCTCATGAATGGCTGATTCTAAAAATCTAATATGTTTACACTAAGTTAGAGTAAAAAAACACCTAGGAAAAAGGAAAATACACTTAATTTGACAGTGTTGAAAAGGGTAAGGTGAACTGTAAATGGGCATTAGGCCTTTAGAGCAAAATAGTGGTGGTGTTTATCTTTTGTCTATTATGTTAAATCTTAAGTTCTATTTTTTTTTACTTTTACCATTTTGATCAAAGAGGCTGCTGTATAAAAATACAAGGATATTGGTGAAACAAAGAGAATGGGCTCTAACAGGATATATCCATACAAGGGCTAGGGTTTGGAAGCTGATTATCTTAATATCAAGTGGTCACTTTGAATGCCAACCAATCCAATTAGTGCCGTCATATGACACTGACATTGCTGGGTAGGTATAAAAGAAGATGCAAAAGCCTTTCAATACCATAACCAGCTACTCATTCATTATAGAGAAATCTTAAAATAAATAAAATATTTTTTCGACATGGTTAAACGCAGCAGATCAAACTATTTTCAAAAAGGGAATACATATCATTTATTGAGAAGTAACCAACCAGGACCCTCCAGTCAAACCGGTGAAGAAAATGGTTCTATTTCAACTACCGACAACACCCTTTCTGGGGATCGCACCTATAACCTGCGACAACGTGACACAGATCAAGATGCCTTCAAGGGAAACCGTATTGTGAGCATGAGCAAGTTAGTATTTTCTATAAATCAACTGGTGAAAAGCCACAACAGGACAAGATGCAGGGCTCCTCAGATCACCTTTGCAAATGAGGTGAAAGCAGGACTTGGAATAAAACTACAATTTAAATGCAACTCATGTGGCTATCTGTCAGATTTTTTCAAAATGTATGAGGAAATTAAGGACACCAGAGGCGCGGCGGTACTCAATACGAATCTTGCTGTGGCACTGATGGATAGTCCCATGGGTGTATCCAGAGCTGAGGACTTATTCACACAACTTGACCTGCCTTTTCCAGCAGCAAGCCATATGCATGAACTCTGCAAGCAGGTCAGCAAGAAGATTGTAAAGATAAACAGTGATGATATGGCAGAGAAACGTGAAATTGTGACTAAACACAACATTTCTATTGGCTCAAAGGATCCAAAGCAGCTAGACCTTTCAATTGATGCTAGATATAATAGCCAGAGAATGATTTCCTCCTACAAACCAGGGCAAAGCTCATCTCAGGCATATACTATAGCGACCGAGAATCATACAGAATACAAGTTCATTGTCGCGATGTCGGTTGAAAACAAGCTCTGTATGACAGGGGCCTCCCTCAGATACAAAGGACTGGATGTATTCTGCCCTGGTGGTCATGCAAGTTGCTCTGCAGACTTAGAATACTTCACACCACACTCAGAAAGAAAAATGGCTTACAATGTGGCTGAAGACTTATACAAAGACGGGTTCTTGGTTCGAACGCTAACCACGGATGGCGACACAAAGTCTCAGCTCGGCATGCAGGACTTTTACAGAACTCTCGATGACGTGTGGAATGTGACGAGGCAGGCCGACCCGAATCATTTATCCGTTTGCCAAGAGAGGAAAGTACGTAACGTTAACTTTAGTGAAAAAATGTTCCCGTTCAATACGAAGCGTGACAGACAGACCGCACAGGGGAAGCTGGGAAATGACATAAGAATGCGGTGTAATGCTATAATTGAAGAAATGGCAAGAAGGGGACAGGGGGACATAACCAAAATGTTGAAAGACTTACCCTCAATAAGATCATCTACTGTTGACTGTTATGCTGGAAATTGTAGTAACTGTGCCAACCATTCACTTGTATGTGATGGCGTTTCAACTTGGTGGCACAATTCTAAAGTACTAGGCCCTGCGAACATAACATATCTGCGTATGACTGAGAACGACAAGGCGCTGTTGGAAGTTATTTTGCAGATGAGACTTAGTGAAGGTGCAATTTACAGTGTGAGTTCAAGGACATCCACACAGAAGTGTGAAGCATTTAATAGGGCAGCATCTGCAACCTTAAGCAAAAATATAAACTACAGCAGGACTTTCACTGGAAGACTTTCAGCCCAAATATTGCGTTCTAACAATACTCTGGACATAGCAGTCAGAAAGAAACTTTGGAAAATATCGGGGACCGGGCTTGGAGTTTGGGCCAAAAAGCGACTCCAGCAAATTTCTTTAAAAAGAATTAAGGACAAATTGTACAGAAAAACCGACACTTTTAAAAGGAACCGCCTTAGAAGAAGAGCTCTTATGGAATTTCAACACCGGGAGGTTAAGAAAAAACGAAACATAAACGAAATACAGGACTACATTAAAGGCGTGGCCAATGATGACATACATAATTATGCGCAGACTGTCCACTAATAGTGAAATAGATGAGACAGAGATTTACGGGACCAAATCACAAATAAGATGAGATGAGACAGGATGAGACAATCTCTGTCTGGTGTAGAGCAACACCACTGATGAGGCTTGATGCTAGCCGAAACAGAGCAAATTCATACAAAAGGGGCGTTTAAGGGGCTCATGTCCCAAGGTTTAGGGGTTAACCCAAATCTTTTTTAGATGTAAATTCAAGTTGTTTACAGTTAAAAAGTCTGGTTCAGGTGATCAATGGTGCAGACAGCTTGTTATGACATCATGTGAAAAAGGCCAAAGCATTCCAATTGGAATCAAAGTACTTAAAAGGGATAAAATTGACATTTTAATATTTTTTTAAAAAAATCAAATTCAAATTTCAATTAAATTGGAAGAATATTATTAAAATCCAATTGTTGAACATATTAACTAGTGCACAGTGACATTTTGGGCCAAAAATCTATGAAAAGAACATTACAAGCGTTATTTTTGTGTGACCCCCCCCTCCTTGATAAATATCAAACTTTTTTTTTTCAATTTTGACAAAAATGCCCCCATTTGAAGCGCATATGTATTACAACATTCCCCGTTTTTAAATTTTCCAAAAATATCACATAGAAGAAAAATGGCAGTAGAATTAGTACAAGGCCTATATTTCTGAAATTAGGGCCAAAAAGGGGTAGTTTCAGTTTCCCTCACCTGATGGTTAGAAATTGTCATAACTTTTGTAAAAAGTCATCAATTTTCATAAAATAAAAAGTCCCTTGCAGAAAAATTACTCTTCTTCACTTTGAACCCTTTCCCAGATGTCTATGCTAAAATGAAATGCTTTAAAAAATAGCATTTAAAAAAAAAAGTGAATTAAAATTTTAAAAAAAAGTTCAATTATTGTATAGAAATTTCAATACTATGAACACAAAACCTCATGAATGGCTGATTCTAAAAATCTAATATGTTTACACTAAGTTAGAGTAAAAAAACACCTAGGAAAAAGGAAAATACACTTAATTTGACAGTGTTGAAAAGGGTAAGGTGAACTGTAAATGGGCATTAGGCCTTTAGAGCAAAATAGTGGTGGTGTTTATCTTTTGTCTATTATGTTAAATCTTAAGTTCTATTTTTTTTTACTTTTACCATTTTGATCAAAGAGGCTGCTGTATAAAAATACAAGGATATTGGTGAAACAAAGAGAATGGGCTCTAACAGGATATATCCATACAAGGGCTAGGGTTTGGAAGCTGATTATCTTAATATCAAGTGGTCACTTTGAATGCCAACCAATCCAATTAGTGCCGTCATATGACACTGACATTGCTGGGTAGGTATAAAAGAAGATGCAAAAGCCTTTCAATACCATAACCAGCTACTCATTCATTATAGAGAAATCTTAAAATAAATAAAATATTTTTTCGACATGGTTAAACGCAGCAGATCAAACTATTTTCAAAAAGGGAATACATATCATTTATTGAGAAGTAACCAACCAGGACCCTCCAGTCAAACCGGTGAAGAAAATGGTTCTATTTCAACTACCGACAACACCCTTTCTGGGGATCGCACCTATAACCTGCGACAACGTGACACAGATCAAGATGCCTTCAAGGGAAACCGTATTGTGAGCATGAGCAAGTTAGTATTTTCTATAAATCAACTGGTGAAAAGCCACAACAGGACAAGATGCAGGGCTCCTCAGATCACCTTTGCAAATGAGGTGAAAGCAGGACTTGGAATAAAACTACAATTTAAATGCAACTCATGTGGCTATCTGTCAGATTTTTTCAAAATGTATGAGGAAATTAAGGACACCAGAGGCGCGGCGGTACTCAATACGAATCTTGCTGTGGCACTGATGGATAGTCCCATGGGTGTATCCAGAGCTGAGGACTTATTCACACAACTTGACCTGCCTTTTCCAGCAGCAAGCCATATGCATGAACTCTGCAAGCAGGTCAGCAAGAAGATTGTAAAGATAAACAGTGATGATATGGCAGAGAAACGTGAAATTGTGACTAAACACAACATTTCTATTGGCTCAAAGGATCCAAAGCAGCTAGACCTTTCAATTGATGCTAGATATAATAGCCAGAGAATGATTTCCTCCTACAAACCAGGGCAAAGCTCATCTCAGGCATATACTATAGCGACCGAGAATCATACAGAATACAAGTTCATTGTCGCGATGTCGGTTGAAAACAAGCTCTGTATGACAGGGGCCTCCCTCAGATACAAAGGACTGGATGTATTCTGCCCTGGTGGTCATGCAGGTTGCTCTGCAGACTTAGAATACTTCACACCACACTCAGAAAGAAAAATGGCTTACAATGTGGCTGAAGACTTATACAAAGACGGGTTCTTGGTTCGAACGCTAACCATGGATGGCGACACAAAGTCTCAGCTCGGCATGCAGGACTTTTACAGAACTCTCGATGACGTGTGGAATGTGACGAGGCAGGCCGACCCGAATCATTTATCCGTTTGCCAAGAGAGGAAAGTACGTAACGTTAACTTTAGTGAAAAAATGTTCCCGTTCAATACGAAGCGTGACAGACAGACCGCACAGGGGAAGCTGGGAAATGACATAAGAATGCGGTGTAATGCTATAATTGAAGAAATGGCAAGAAGGGGACAGGGGGACATAACCAAAATGTTGAAAGACTTACCCTCAATAAGATCATCTACTGTTGACTGTTATGCTGGAAATTGTAGTAACTGTGCCAACCATTCACTTGTATGTGATGGCGTTTCAACTTGGTGGCACAATTCTAAAGTACTAGGCCCTGCGAACATAACATATCTGCGTATGACTGAGAACGACAAGGCGCTGTTGGAAGTTATTTTGCAGATGAGACTTAGTGAAGGTGCAATTTACAGTGTGAGTTCAAGGACATCCACACAGAAGTGTGAAGCATTTAATAGGGCAGCATCTGCAACCTTAAGCAAAAATATAAACTACAGCAGGACTTTCACTGGAAGACTTTCAGCCCAAATATTGCGTTCTAACAATACTCTGGACATAGCAGTCAGAAAGAAACTTTGGAAAATATCGGGGACCGGGCTTGGAGTTTGGGCCAAAAAGCGACTCCAGCAAATTTCTTTAAAAAGAATTAAGGACAAATTGTACAGAAAAACCGACACTTTTAAAAGGAACCGCCTTAGAAGAAGAGCTCTTATGGAATTTCAACACCGGGAGGTTAAGAAAAAACGAAACATAAACGAAATACAGGACTACATTAAAGGCGTGGCCAATGATGACATACATAATTATGCGCAGACTGTCCACTAATAGTGAAATAGATGAGACAGAGATTTACGGGACCAAATCACAAATAAGATGAGATGAGACAGGATGAGACAATCTCTGTCTGGTGTAGAGCAACACCACTGATGAGGCTTGATGCTAGCCGAAACAGAGCAAATTCATACAAAAGGGGCGTTTAAGGGGCTCATGTCCCAAGGTTTAGGGGTTAACCCAAATCTTTTTTAGATGTAAATTCAAGTTGTTTACAGTTAAAAAGTCTGGTTCAGGTGATCAATGGTGCAGACAGCTTGTTATGACATCATGTGAAAAAGGCCAAAGCATTCCAATTGGAATCAAAGTACTTAAAAGGGATAAAATTGACATTTTAATATTTTTTTAAAAAAATCAAATTCAAATTTCAATTAAATTGGAAGAATATTATTAAAATCCAATTGTTGAACATATTAACTAGTGCACAGTGACATTTTGGGCCAAAAATCTATGAAAAGAACATTACAAGCGTTATTTTTGTGTGACCCCCCCCTCCTTGATATAAATATCAAACTTTTTTTTTTTCAATTTTGACAAAAATGCCCCCATTTGAAGCGCATATGTATAACAACATTCCCCGTTTTTAAATTTTCCAAAAATATCACATAGAAGAAAAATGGCAGTAGAATTAGTACAAGGCCTATATTTCTGAAATTAGGGCCAAAAAGGGGTAGTTTCAGTTTCCCTCACCTGATGGTTAGAAATTGTCATAACTTTTGTAAAAAGTCATCAATTTTCATAAAATAAAAAGTCCCTTGCAGAAAAATTACTCTTCTTCACTTTGAACCCTTTCCCAGATGTCTATGCTAAAATGAAATGCTTTAAAAAATAGCATTTAAAAAAAAAAAAGTGAATTAAAATTTTAAAAAAAAGTTCAATTATTGTATAGAAATTTCAATACTATGAACACAAAACCTCATGAATGGCTGATTCTAAAAATCTAATATGTTTACACTAAGTTAGAGTAAAAAAACACCTAGGAAAAAGGAAAATACACTTAATTTGACAGTGTTGAAAAGGGTAAGGTGAACTGTAAATGGGCATTAGGCCTTTAGAGCAAAATAGTGGTGGTGTTTATCTTTTGTCTATTATGTTAAATCTTAAGTTCTATTTTTTTTTACTTTTACCATTTTGATCAAAGAGGCTGCTGTATAAAAATACAAGGATATTGGTGAAACAAAGAGAATGGGCTCTAACAGGATATATCCATACAAGGGCTAGGGTTTGGAAGCTGATTATCTTAATATCAAGTGGTCACTTTGAATGCCAACCAATCCAATTAGTGCCGTCATATGACACTGACATTGCTGGGTAGGTATAAAAGAAGATGCAAAAGCCTTTCAATACCATAACCAGCTACTCATTCATTATAGAGAAATCTTAAAATAAATAAAATATTTTTTCGACATGGTTAAACGCAGCAGATCAAACTATTTTCAAAAAGGGAATACATATCATTTATTGAGAAGTAACCAACCAGGACCCTCCAGTCAAACCGGTGAAGAAAATGGTTCTATTTCAACTACCGACAACACCCTTTCTGGGGATCGCACCTATAACCTGCGACAACGTGACACAGATCAAGATGCCTTCAAGGGAAACCGTATTGTGAGCATGAGCAAGTTAGTATTTTCTATAAATCAACTGGTGAAAAGCCACAACAGGACAAGATGCAGGGCTCCTCAGATCACCTTTGCAAATGAGGTGAAAGCAGGACTTGGAATAAAACTACAATTTAAATGCAACTCATGTGGCTATCTGTCAGATTTTTTCAAAATGTATGAGGAAATTAAGGACACCAGAGGCGCGGCGGTACTCAATACGAATCTTGCTGTGGCACTGATGGATAGTCCCATGGGTGTATCCAGAGCTGAGGACTTATTCACACAACTTGACCTGCCTTTTCCAGCAGCAAGCCATATGCATGAACTCTGCAAGCAGGTCAGCAAGAAGATTGTAAAGATAAACAGTGATGATATGGCAGAGAAACGTGAAATTGTGACTAAACACAACATTTCTATTGGCTCAAAGGATCCAAAGCAGCTAGACCTTTCAATTGATGCTAGATATAATAGCCAGAGAATGATTTCCTCCTACAAACCAGGGCAAAGCTCATCTCAGGCATATACTATAGCGACCGAGAATCATACAGAATACAAGTTCATTGTCGCGATGTCGGTTGAAAACAAGCTCTGTATGACAGGGGCCTCCCTCAGATACAAAGGACTGGATGTATTCTGCCCTGGTGGTCATGCAGGTTGCTCTGCAGACTTAGAATACTTCACACCACACTCAGAAAGAAAAATGGCTTACAATGTGGCTGAAGACTTATACAAAGACGGGTTCTTGGTTCGAACGCTAACCACGGATGGCGACACAAAGTCTCAGCTCGGCATGCAGGACTTTTACAGAACTCTCGATGACGTGTGGAATGTGACGAGGCAGGCCGACCCGAATCATTTATCCGTTTGCCAAGAGAGGAAAGTACGTAACGTTAACTTTAGTGAAAAAATGTTCCCGTTCAATACGAAGCGTGACAGACAGACCGCACAGGGGAAGCTGGGAAATGACATAAGAATGCGGTGTAATGCTATAATTGAAGAAATGGCAAGAAGGGGACAGGGGGACATAACCAAAATGTTGAAAGACTTACCCTCAATAAGATCATCTACTGTTGACTGTTATGCTGGAAATTGTAGTAACTGTGCCAACCATTCACTTGTATGTGATGGCGTTTCAACTTGGTGGCACAATTCTAAAGTACTAGGCCCTGCGAACATAACATATCTGCGTATGACTGAGAACGACAAGGCGCTGTTGGAAGTTATTTTGCAGATGAGACTTAGTGAAGGTGCAATTTACAGTGTGAGTTCAAGGACATCCACACAGAAGTGTGAAGCATTTAATAGGGCAGCATCTGCAACCTTAAGCAAAAATATAAACTACAGCAGGACTTTCACTGGAAGACTTTCAGCCCAAATATTGCGTTCTAACAATACTCTGGACATAGCAGTCAGAAAGAAACTTTGGAAAATATCGGGGACCGGGCTTGGAGTTTGGGCCAAAAAGCGACTCCAGCAAATTTCTTTAAAAAGAATTAAGGACAAATTGTACAGAAAAACCGACACTTTTAAAAGGAACCGCCTTAGAAGAAGAGCTCTTATGGAATTTCAACACCGGGAGGTTAAGAAAAAACGAAACATAAACGAAATACAGGACTACATTAAAGGCGTGGCCAATGATGACATACATAATTATGCGCAGACTGTCCACTAATAGTGAAATAGATGAGACAGAGATTTACGGGACCAAATCACAAATAAGATGAGATGAGACAGGATGAGACAATCTCTGTCTGGTGTAGAGCAACACCACTGATGAGGCTTGATGCTAGCCGAAACAGAGCAAATTCATACAAAAGGGGCGTTTAAGGGGCTCATGTCCCAAGGTTTAGGGGTTAACCCAAATCTTTTTTAGATGTAAATTCAAGTTGTTTACAGTTAAAAAGTCTGGTTCAGGTGATCAATGGTGCAGACAGCTTGTTATGACATCATGTGAAAAAGGCCAAAGCATTCCAATTGGAATCAAAGTACTTAAAAGGGATAAAATTGACATTTTAATATTTTTTTAAAAAAATCAAATTCAAATTTCAATTAAATTGGAAGAATATTATTAAAATCCAATTGTTGAACATATTAACTAGTGCACAGTGACATTTTGGGCCAAAAATCTATGAAAAGAACATTACAAGCGTTATTTTTGTGTGACCCCCCCCTCCTTGATATAGGTTACACTCCTGTCTGTTTTGGCCGTGTTAAATTATATAGTAAATTGGCACATTTTGACAGTCTGTAGCTCTTTTAAAAAACTAATTTGGGCTAAATAACTTAGTGTGGCTTAAAGAGCAATTTATGTTCTTGCACATCAGCCCCAGAAAACAGTACCTTGCAGGATAACTTTTTTCACAATTTTTCATTGCGCACAACTACCCTCAAAATTCTCTTGGTACGAAAGTGTATGTCAACTCTGGTACCTCCATCAAAGGTCAGGCTCCAAGAAAAAGTAGTTCGCAACTAAATTCATTTAATCCTATGCATGAAATGTAGCAGAGGTCTGGCACTTAGCTGAACCTCATTTCAAGCCCTTTACTGTTATTTAAACATTAAAACAGTGTGGCAAAAGGAGCATATCATTTTTTCTAACCGGACTATTTGAGGGTACAACGACCTAGGAAGTAAATTGTGACCGGAGCGGATCCTAAATATCAAACTTTTTTTTTTCAATTTTGACAAAAATGCCCCCATTTGAAGCGCATATGTATTACAACATTCCCCGTTTTTAAATTTTCCAAAAATATCACATAGAAGAAAAATGGCAGTAGAATTAGTACAAGGCCTATATTTCTGAAATTAGGGCCAAAAAGGGGTAGTTTCAGTTTCCCTCACCTGATGGTTAGAAATTGTCATAACTTTTGTAAAAAGTCATCAATTTTCATAAAATAAAAAGTCCCTTGCAGAAAAATTACTCTTCTTCACTTTGAACCCTTTCCCAGATGTCTATGCTAAAATGAAATGCTTTAAAAAATAGCATTTAAAAAAAAAAGTGAATTAAAATTTAAAAAAAAAGTTCAATTATTGTATAGAAATTTCAATACTATGAACACAAAACCTCATGAATGGCTGATTCTAAAAATCTAATATGTTTACACTAAGTTAGAGTAAAAAAACACCTAGGAAAAAGGAAAATACACTTAATTTGACAGTGTTGAAAAGGGTAAGGTGAACTGTAAATGGGCATTAGGCCTTTAGAGCAAAATAGTGGTGGTGTTTATCTTTTGTCTATTATGTTAAATCTTAAGTTCTATTTTTTTTTACTTTTACCATTTTGATCAAAGAGGCTGCTGTATAAAAATACAAGGATATTGGTGAAACAAAGAGAATGGGCTCTAACAGGATATATCCATACAAGGGCTAGGGTTTGGAAGCTGATTATCTTAATATCAAGTGGTCACTTTGAATGCCAACCAATCCAATTAGTGCCGTCATATGACACTGACATTGCTGGGTAGGTATAAAAGAAGATGCAAAAGCCTTTCAATACCATAACCAGCTACTCATTCATTATAGAGAAATCTTAAAATAAATAAAATATTTTTTCGACATGGTTAAACGCAGCAGATCAAACTATTTTCAAAAAGGGAATACATATCATTTATTGAGAAGTAACCAACCAGGACCCTCCAGTCAAACCGGTGAAGAAAATGGTTCTATTTCAACTACCGACAACACCCTTTCTGGGGATCGCACCTATAACCTGCGACAACGTGACACAGATCAAGATGCCTTCAAGGGAAACCGTATTGTGAGCATGAGCAAGTTAGTATTTTCTATAAATCAACTGGTGAAAAGCCACAACAGGACAAGATGCAGGGCTCCTCAGATCACCTTTGCAAATGAGGTGAAAGCAGGACTTGGAATAAAACTACAATTTAAATGCAACTCATGTGGCTATCTGTCAGATTTTTTCAAAATGTATGAGGAAATTAAGGACACCAGAGGCGCGGCGGTACTCAATACGAATCTTGCTGTGGCACTGATGGATAGTCCCATGGGTGTATCCAGAGCTGAGGACTTATTCACACAACTTGACCTGCCTTTTCCAGCAGCAAGCCATATGCATGAACTCTGCAAGCAGGTCAGCAAGAAGATTGTAAAGATAAACAGTGATGATATGGCAGAGAAACGTGAAATTGTGACTAAACACAACATTTCTATTGGCTCAAAGGATCCAAAGCAGCTAGACCTTTCAATTGATGCTAGATATAATAGCCAGAGAATGATTTCCTCCTACAAACCAGGGCAAAGCTCATCTCAGGCATATACTATAGCGACCGAGAATCATACAGAATACAAGTTCATTGTCGCGATGTCGGTTGAAAACAAGCTCTGTATGACAGGGGCCTCCCTCAGATACAAAGGACTGGATGTATTCTGCCCTGGTGGTCATGCAGGTTGCTCTGCAGACTTAGAATACTTCACACCACACTCAGAAAGAAAAATGGCTTACAATGTGGCTGAAGACTTATACAAAGACGGGTTCTTGGTTCGAACGCTAACCACGGATGGCGACACAAAGTCTCAGCTCGGCATGCAGGACTTTTACAGAACTCTCGATGACGTGTGGAATGTGACGAGGCAGGCCGACCCGAATCATTTATCCGTTTGCCAAGAGAGGAAAGTACGTAACGTTAACTTTAGTGAAAAAATGTTCCCGTTCAATACGAAGCGTGACAGACAGACCGCACAGGGGAAGCTGGGAAATGACATAAGAATGCGGTGTAATGCTATAATTGAAGAAATGGCAAGAAGGGGACAGGGGGACATAACCAAAATGTTGAAAGACTTACCCTCAATAAGATCATCTACTGTTGACTGTTATGCTGGAAATTGTAGTAACTGTGCCAACCATTCACTTGTATGTGATGGCGTTTCAACTTGGTGGCACAATTCTAAAGTACTAGGCCCTGCGAACATAACATATCTGCGTATGACTGAGAACGACAAGGCGCTGTTGGAAGTTATTTTGCAGATGAGACTTAGTGAAGGTGCAATTTACAGTGTGAGTTCAAGGACATCCACACAGAAGTGTGAAGCATTTAATAGGGCAGCATCTGCAACCTTAAGCAAAAATATAAACTACAGCAGGACTTTCACTGGAAGACTTTCAGCCCAAATATTGCGTTCTAACAATACTCTGGACATAGCAGTCAGAAAGAAACTTTGGAAAATATCGGGGACCGGGCTTGGAGTTTGGGCCAAAAAGCGACTCCAGCAAATTTCTTTAAAAAGAATTAAGGACAAATTGTACAGAAAAACCGACACTTTTAAAAGGAACCGCCTTAGAAGAAGAGCTCTTATGGAATTTCAACACCGGGAGGTTAAGAAAAAACGAAACATAAACGAAATACAGGACTACATTAAAGGCGTGGCCAATGATGACATACATAATTATGCGCAGACTGTCCACTAATAGTGAAATAGATGAGACAGAGATTTACGGGACCAAATCACAAATAAGATGAGATGAGACAGGATGAGACAATCTCTGTCTGGTGTAGAGCAACACCACTGATGAGGCTTGATGCTAGCCGAAACAGAGCAAATTCATACAAAAGGGGCGTTTAAGGGGCTCATGTCCCAAGGTTTAGGGGTTAACCCAAATCTTTTTTAGATGTAAATTCAAGTTGTTTACAGTTAAAAAGTCTGGTTCAGGTGATCAATGGTGCAGACAGCTTGTTATGACATCATGTGAAAAAGGCCAAAGCATTCCAATTGGAATCAAAGTACTTAAAAGGGATAAAGTTGACATTTTAATATTTTTTTTAAAAAAATCAAATTCAAATTTCAATTAAATTGGAAGAATATTATTAAAATCCAATTGTTGAACATATTAACTAGTGCACAGTGACATTTTGGGCCAAAAATCTATGAAAAGAACATTACAAGCGTTATTTTTGTGTGACCCCCCCCTCCTTGATATAGGTTACACTCCTGTCTGTTTTGGCCGTGTTAAATTATATAGTAAATTGGCACATTTTGACAGTCTGTAGCTCTTTTAAAAAACTAATTTGGGCTAAATAACTTAGTGTGGCTAAAAGAGCAATTTATGTTCTTGCACATCAGCCCCAGAAAACAGTACCTTGCAGGATAACTTTTTTCACAATTTTTCATTGCGCACAACTACCCTCAAAATTCTCTTGGTACGAAAGTGTATGTCAACTCTGGTACCTCCATCAAAGGTCAGGCTCCAAGAAAAAGTAGTTCGCAACTAAATTCATTTAATCCTATGCATGAAATGTAGCAGAGGTCTGGCACTTAGCTGAACCTCATTTCAAGCCCTTTACTGTTATTTAAACATTAAAACAGTGTGGCAAAAGGAGCATATCATTTTTTCTAACCGGACTATTTGAGGGTACAACGACCTAGGAAGTAAATTGTGACCGGAGCGGATCCTAAATATCAAACTTTTTTTTTTCAATTTTGACAAAAATGCCCCCATTTGAAGCGCATATGTATTACAACATTCCCCGTTTTTAAATTTTCCAAAAATATCACATAGAAGAAAAATGGCAGTAGAATTAGTACAAGGCCTATATTTCTGAAATTAGGGCCAAAAAGGGGTAGTTTCAGTTTCCCTCACCTGATGGTTAGAAATTGTCATAACTTTTGTAAAAAGTCATCAATTTTCATAAAATAAAAAGTCCCTTGCAGAAAAATTACTCTTCTTCACTTTGAACCCTTTCCCAGATGTCTATGCTAAAATGAAATGCTTTAAAAAATAGCATTTAAAAAAAAAAGTGAATTAAAATTTTAAAAAAAAGTTCAATTATTGTATAGAAATTTCAATACTATGAACACAAAACCTCATGAATGGCTGATTCTAAAAATCTAATATGTTTACACTAAGTTAGAGTAAAAAAACACCTAGGAAAAAGGAAAATACACTTAATTTGACAGTGTTGAAAAGGGTAAGGTGAACTGTAAATGGGCATTAGGCCTTTAGAGCAAAATAGTGGTGGTGTTTATCTTTTGTCTATTATGTTAAATCTTAAGTTCTATTTTTTTTTACTTTTACCATTTTGATCAAAGAGGCTGCTGTATAAAAATACAAGGATATTGGTGAAACAAAGAGAATGGGCTCTAACAGGATATATCCATACAAGGGCTAGGGTTTGGAAGCTGATTATCTTAATATCAAGTGGTCACTTTGAATGCCAACCAATCCAATTAGTGCCGTCATATGACACTGACATTGCTGGGTAGGTATAAAAGAAGATGCAAAAGCCTTTCAATACCATAACCAGCTACTCATTCATTATAGAGAAATCTTAAAATAAATAAAATATTTTTTCGACATGGTTAAACGCAGCAGATCAAACTATTTTCAAAAAGGGAATACATATCATTTATTGAGAAGTAACCAACCAGGACCCTCCAGTCAAACCGGTGAAGAAAATGGTTCTATTTCAACTACCGACAACACCCTTTCTGGGGATCGCACCTATAACCTGCGACAACGTGACACAGATCAAGATGCCTTCAAGGGAAACCGTATTGTGAGCATGAGCAAGTTAGTATTTTCTATAAATCAACTGGTGAAAAGCCACAACAGGACAAGATGCAGGGCTCCTCAGATCACCTTTGCAAATGAGGTGAAAGCAGGACTTGGAATAAAACTACAATTTAAATGCAACTCATGTGGCTATCTGTCAGATTTTTTCAAAATGTATGAGGAAATTAAGGACACCAGAGGCGCGGCGGTACTCAATACGAATCTTGCTGTGGCACTGATGGATAGTCCCATGGGTGTATCCAGAGCTGAGGACTTATTCACACAACTTGACCTGCCTTTTCCAGCAGCAAGCCATATGCATGAACTCTGCAAGCAGGTCAGCAAGAAGATTGTAAAGATAAACAGTGATGATATGGCAGAGAAACGTGAAATTGTGACTAAACACAACATTTCTATTGGCTCAAAGGATCCAAAGCAGCTAGACCTTTCAATTGATGCTAGATATAATAGCCAGAGAATGATTTCCTCCTACAAACCAGGGCAAAGCTCATCTCAGGCATATACTATAGCGACCGAGAATCATACAGAATACAAGTTCATTGTCGCGATGTCGGTTGAAAACAAGCTCTGTATGACAGGGGCCTCCCTCAGATACAAAGGACTGGATGTATTCTGCCCTGGTGGTCATGCAGGTTGCTCTGCAGACTTAGAATACTTCACACCACACTCAGAAAGAAAAATGGCTTACAATGTGGCTGAAGACTTATACAAAGACGGGTTCTTGGTTCGAACGCTAACCACGGATGGCGACACAAAGTCTCAGCTCGGCATGCAGGACTTTTACAGAACTCTCGATGACGTGTGGAATGTGACGAGGCAGGCCGACCCGAATCATTTATCCGTTTGCCAAGAGAGGAAAGTACGTAACGTTAACTTTAGTGAAAAAATGTTCCCGTTCAATACGAAGCGTGACAGACAGACCGCACAGGGGAAGCTGGGAAATGACATAAGAATGCGGTGTAATGCTATAATTGAAGAAATGGCAAGAAGGGGACAGGGGGACATAACCAAAATGTTGAAAGACTTACCCTCAATAAGATCATCTACTGTTGACTGTTATGCTGGAAATTGTAGTAACTGTGCCAACCATTCACTTGTATGTGATGGCGTTTCAACTTGGTGGCACAATTCTAAAGTACTAGGCCCTGCGAACATAACATATCTGCGTATGACTGAGAACGACAAGGCGCTGTTGGAAGTTATTTTGCAGATGAGACTTAGTGAAGGTGCAATTTACAGTGTGAGTTCAAGGACATCCACACAGAAGTGTGAAGCATTTAATAGGGCAGCATCTGCAACCTTAAGCAAAAATATAAACTACAGCAGGACTTTCACTGGAAGACTTTCAGCCCAAATATTGCGTTCTAACAATACTCTGGACATAGCAGTCAGAAAGAAACTTTGGAAAATATCGGGGACCGGGCTTGGAGTTTGGGCCAAAAAGCGACTCCAGCAAATTTCTTTAAAAAGAATTAAGGACAAATTGTACAGAAAAACCGACACTTTTAAAAGGAACCGCCTTAGAAGAAGAGCTCTTATGGAATTTCAACACCGGGAGGTTAAGAAAAAACGAAACATAAACGAAATACAGGACTACATTAAAGGCGTGGCCAATGATGACATACATAATTATGCGCAGACTGTCCACTAATAGTGAAATAGATGAGACAGAGATTTACGGGACCAAATCACAAATAAGATGAGATGAGACAGGATGAGACAATCTCTGTCTGGTGTAGAGCAACACCACTGATGAGGCTTGATGCTAGCCGAAACAGAGCAAATTCATACAAAAGGGGCGTTTAAGGGGCTCATGTCCCAAGGTTTAGGGGTTAACCCAAATCTTTTTTAGATGTAAATTCAAGTTGTTTACAGTTAAAAAGTCTGGTTCAGGTGATCAATGGTGCAGACAGCTTGTTATGACATCATGTGAAAAAGGCCAAAGCATTCCAATTGGAATCAAAGTACTTAAAAGGGATAAAATTGACATTTTAATATTTTTTTAAAAAAATCAAATTCAAATTTCAATTAAATTGGAAGAATATTATTAAAATCCAATTGTTGAACATATTAACTAGTGCACAGTGACATTTTGGGCCAAAAATCTATGAAAAGAACATTACAAGCGTTATTTTTGTGTGACCCCCCCCTCCTTGATATAGGTTACACTCCTGTCTGTTTTGGCCGTGTTAAATTATATAGTAAATTGGCACATTTTGACAGTCTGTAGCTCTTTTAAAAAACTAATTTGGGCTAAATAACTTAGTGTGGCTTAAAGAGCAATTTATGTTCTTGCACATCAGCCCCAGAAAACAGTACCTTGCAGGATAACTTTTTTCACAATTTTTCATTGCGCACAACTACCCTCAAAATTCTCTTGGTACGAAAGTGTATGTCAACTCTGGTACCTCCATCAAAGGTCAGGCTCCAAGAAAAAGTAGTTCGCAACTAAATTCATTTAATCCTATGCATGAAATGTAGCAGAGGTCTGGCACTTAGCTGAACCTCATTTCAAGTCCTTTACTGTTATTTAAACATTAAAACAGTGTGGCAAAAGGAGCATATCATTTTTTCTAACCGGACTATTTGAGGGTACAACGACCTAGGAAGTAAATTGTGACCGGAGCGGATCCTAAATATCAAACTTTTTTTTTTCAATTTTGACAAAAATGCCCCCATTTGAAGCGCATATGTATTACAACATTCCCCGTTTTTAAATTTTCCAAAAATATCACATAGAAGAAAAATGGCAGTAGAATTAGTACAAGGCCTATATTTCTGAAATTAGGGCCAAAAAGGGGTAGTTTCAGTTTCCCTCACCTGATGGTTAGAAATTGTCATAACTTTTGTAAAAAGTCATCAATTTTCATAAAATAAAAAGTCCCTTGCAGAAAAATTACTCTTCTTCACTTTGAACCCTTTCCCAGATGTCTATGCTAAAATGAAATGCTTTAAAAAATAGCATTTAAAAAAAAAAGTGAATTAAAATTTTAAAAAAAAGTTCAATTATTGTATAGAAATTTCAATACTATGAACACAAAACCTCATGAATGGCTGATTCTAAAAATCTAATATGTTTACACTAAGTTAGAGTAAAAAAACACCTAGGAAAAAGGAAAATACACTTAATTTGACAGTGTTGAAAAGGGTAAGGTGAACTGTAAATGGGCATTAGGCCTTTAGAGCAAAATAGTGGTGGTGTTTATCTTTTGTCTATTATGTTAAATCTTAAGTTCTATTTTTTTTTACTTTTACCATTTTGATCAAAGAGGCTGCTGTATAAAAATACAAGGATATTGGTGAAACAAAGAGAATGGGCTCTAACAGGATATATCCATACAAGGGCTAGGGTTTGGAAGCTGATTATCTTAATATCAAGTGGTCACTTTGAATGCCAACCAATCCAATTAGTGCCGTCATATGACACTGACATTGCTGGGTAGGTATAAAAGAAGATGCAAAAGCCTTTCAATACCATAACCAGCTACTCATTCATTATAGAGAAATCTTAAAATAAATAAAATATTTTTTCGACATGGTTAAACGCAGCAGATCAAACTATTTTCAAAAAGGGAATACATATCATTTATTGAGAAGTAACCAACCAGGACCCTCCAGTCAAACCGGTGAAGAAAATGGTTCTATTTCAACTACCGACAACACCCTTTCTGGGGATCGCACCTATAACCTGCGACAACGTGACACAGATCAAGATGCCTTCAAGGGAAACCGTATTGTGAGCATGAGCAAGTTAGTATTTTCTATAAATCAACTGGTGAAAAGCCACAACAGGACAAGATGCAGGGCTCCTCAGATCACCTTTGCAAATGAGGTGAAAGCAGGACTTGGAATAAAACTACAATTTAAATGCAACTCATGTGGCTATCTGTCAGATTTTTTCAAAATGTATGAGGAAATTAAGGACACCAGAGGCGCGGCGGTACTCAATACGAATCTTGCTGTGGCACTGATGGATAGTCCCATGGGTGTATCCAGAGCTGAGGACTTATTCACACAACTTGACCTGCCTTTTCCAGCAGCAAGCCATATGCATGAACTCTGCAAGCAGGTCAGCAAGAAGATTGTAAAGATAAACAGTGATGATATGGCAGAGAAACGTGAAATTGTGACTAAACACAACATTTCTATTGGCTCAAAGGATCCAAAGCAGCTAGACCTTTCAATTGATGCTAGATATAATAGCCAGAGAATGATTTCCTCCTACAAACCAGGGCAAAGCTCATCTCAGGCATATACTATAGCGACCGAGAATCATACAGAATACAAGTTCATTGTCGCGATGTCGGTTGAAAACAAGCTCTGTATGACAGGGGCCTCCCTCAGATACAAAGGACTGGATGTATTCTGCCCTGGTGGTCATGCAGGTTGCTCTGCAGACTTAGAATACTTCACACCACACTCAGAAAGAAAAATGGCTTACAATGTGGCTGAAGACTTATACAAAGACGGGTTCTTGGTTCGAACGCTAACCACGGATGGCGACACAAAGTCTCAGCTCGGCATGCAGGACTTTTACAGAACTCTCGATGACGTGTGGAATGTGACGAGGCAGGCCGACCCGAATCATTTATCCGTTTGCCAAGAGAGGAAAGTACGTAACGTTAACTTTAGTGAAAAAATGTTCCCGTTCAATACGAAGCGTGACAGACAGACCGCACAGGGGAAGCTGGGAAATGACATAAGAATGCGGTGTAATGCTATAATTGAAGAAATGGCAAGAAGGGGACAGGGGGACATAACCAAAATGTTGAAAGACTTACCCTCAATAAGATCATCTACTGTTGACTGTTATGCTGGAAATTGTAGTAACTGTGCCAACCATTCACTTGTATGTGATGGCGTTTCAACTTGGTGGCACAATTCTAAAGTACTAGGCCCTGCGAACATAACATATCTGCGTATGACTGAGAACGACAAGGCGCTGTTGGAAGTTATTTTGCAGATGAGACTTAGTGAAGGTGCAATTTACAGTGTGAGTTCAAGGACATCCACACAGAAGTGTGAAGCATTTAATAGGGCAGCATCTGCAACCTTAAGCAAAAATATAAACTACAGCAGGACTTTCACTGGAAGACTTTCAGCCCAAATATTGCGTTCTAACAATACTCTGGACATAGCAGTCAGAAAGAAACTTTGGAAAATATCGGGGACCGGGCTTGGAGTTTGGGCCAAAAAGCGACTCCAGCAAATTTCTTTAAAAAGAATTAAGGACAAATTGTACAGAAAAACCGACACTTTTAAAAGGAACCGCCTTAGAAGAAGAGCTCTTATGGAATTTCAACACCGGGAGGTTAAGAAAAAACGAAACATAAACGAAATACAGGACTACATTAAAGGCGTGGCCAATGATGACATACATAATTATGCGCAGACTGTCCACTAATAGTGAAATAGATGAGACAGAGATTTACGGGACCAAATCACAAATAAGATGAGATGAGACAGGATGAGACAATCTCTGTCTGGTGTAGAGCAACACCACTGATGAGGCTTGATGCTAGCCGAAACAGAGCAAATTCATACAAAAGGGGCGTTTAAGGGGCTCATGTCCCAAGGTTTAGGGGTTAACCCAAATCTTTTTTAGATGTAAATTCAAGTTGTTTACAGTTAAAAAGTCTGGTTCAGGTGATCAATGGTGCAGACAGCTTGTTATGACATCATGTGAAAAAGGCCAAAGCATTCCAATTGGAATCAAAGTACTTAAAAGGGATAAAATTGACATTTTAATATTTTTTTAAAAAAATCAAATTCAAATTTCAATTAAATTGGAAGAATATTATTAAAATCCAATTGTTGAACATATTAACTAGTGCACAGTGACATTTTGGGCCAAAAATCTATGAAAAGAACATTACAAGCGTTATTTTTGTGTGACCCCCCCCCTCCTTGATATAGGTTACACTCCTGTCTGTTTTGGCCGTGTTAAATTATATAGTAAATTGGCACATTTTGACAGTCTGTAGCTCTTTTAAAAAACTAATTTGGGCTAAATAACTTAGTGTGGCTTAAAGAGCAATTTATGTTCTTGCACATCAGCCCCAGAAAACAGTACCTTGCAGGATAACTTTTTTCACAATTTTTCATTGCGCACAACTACCCTCAAAATTCTCTTGGTACGAAAGTGTATGTCAACTCTGGTACCTCCATCAAAGGTCAGGCTCCAAGAAAAAGTAGTTCGCAACTAAATTCATTTAATCCTATGCATGAAATGTAGCAGAGGTCTGGCACTTAGCTGAACCTCATTTCAAGCCCTTTACTGTTATTTAAACATTAAAACAGTGTGGCAAAAGGAGCATATCATTTTTTCTAACCGGACTATTTGAGGGTACAACGACCTAGGAAGTAAATTGTGACCGGAGCGGATCCTAAATATCAAACTTTTTTTTTTCAATTTTGACAAAAATGCCCCCATTTGAAGCGCATATGTATTACAACATTCCCCGTTTTTAAATTTTCCAAAAATATCACATAGAAGAAAAATGGCAGTAGAATTAGTACAAGGCCTATATTTCTGAAATTAGGGCCAAAAAGGGGTAGTTTCAGTTTCCCTCACCTGATGGTTAGAAATTGTCATAACTTTTGTAAAAAGTCATCAATTTTCATAAAATAAAAAGTCCCTTGCAGAAAAATTACTCTTCTTCACTTTGAACCCTTTCCCAGATGTCTATGCTAAAATGAAATGCTTTAAAAAATAGCATTTAAAAAAAAAAGTGAATTAAAATTTTAAAAAAAAGTTCAATTATTGTATAGAAATTTCAATACTATGAACACAAAACCTCATGAATGGCTGATTCTAAAAATCTAATATGTTTACACTAAGTTAGAGTAAAAAAACACCTAGGAAAAAGGAAAATACACTTAATTTGACAGTGTTGAAAAGGGTAAGGTGAACTGTAAATGGGCATTAGGCCTTTAGAGCAAAATAGTGGTGGTGTTTATCTTTTGTCTATTATGTTAAATCTTAAGTTCTATTTTTTTTTACTTTTACCATTTTGATCAAAGAGGCTGCTGTATAAAAATACAAGGATATTGGTGAAACAAAGAGAATGGGCTCTAACAGGATATATCCATACAAGGGCTAGGGTTTGGAAGCTGATTATCTTAATATCAAGTGGTCACTTTGAATGCCAACCAATCCAATTAGTGCCGTCATATGACACTGACATTGCTGGGTAGGTATAAAAGAAGATGCAAAAGCCTTTCAATACCATAACCAGCTACTCATTCATTATAGAGAAATCTTAAAATAAATAAAATATTTTTTCGACATGGTTAAACGCAGCAGATCAAACTATTTTCAAAAAGGGAATACATATCATTTATTGAGAAGTAACCAACCAGGACCCTCCAGTCAAACCGGTGAAGAAAATGGTTCTATTTCAACTACCGACAACACCCTTTCTGGGGATCGCACCTATAACCTGCGACAACGTGACACAGATCAAGATGCCTTCAAGGGAAACCGTATTGTGAGCATGAGCAAGTTAGTATTTTCTATAAATCAACTGGTGAAAAGCCACAACAGGACAAGATGCAGGGCTCCTCAGATCACCTTTGCAAATGAGGTGAAAGCAGGACTTGGAATAAAACTACAATTTAAATGCAACTCATGTGGCTATCTGTCAGATTTTTTCAAAATGTATGAGGAAATTAAGGACACCAGAGGCGCGGCGGTACTCAATACGAATCTTGCTGTGGCACTGATGGATAGTCCCATGGGTGTATCCAGAGCTGAGGACTTATTCACACAACTTGACCTGCCTTTTCCAGCAGCAAGCCATATGCATGAACTCTGCAAGCAGGTCAGCAAGAAGATTGTAAAGATAAACAGTGATGATATGGCAGAGAAACGTGAAATTGTGACTAAACACAACATTTCTATTGGCTCAAAGGATCCAAAGCAGCTAGACCTTTCAATTGATGCTAGATATAATAGCCAGAGAATGATTTCCTCCTACAAACCAGGGCAAAGCTCATCTCAGGCATATACTATAGCGACCGAGAATCATACAGAATACAAGTTCATTGTCGCGATGTCGGTTGAAAACAAGCTCTGTATGACAGGGGCCTCCCTCAGATACAAAGGACTGGATGTATTCTGCCCTGGTGGTCATGCAGGTTGCTCTGCAGACTTAGAATACTTCACACCACACTCAGAAAGAAAAATGGCTTACAATGTGGCTGAAGACTTATACAAAGACGGGTTCTTGGTTCGAACGCTAACCACGGATGGCGACACAAAGTCTCAGCTCGGCATGCAGGACTTTTACAGAACTCTCGATGACGTGTGGAATGTGACGAGGCAGGCCGACCCGAATCATTTATCCGTTTGCCAAGAGAGGAAAGTACGTAACGTTAACTTTAGTGAAAAAATGTTCCCGTTCAATACGAAGCGTGACAGACAGACCGCACAGGGGAAGCTGGGAAATGACATAAGAATGCGGTGTAATGCTATAATTGAAGAAATGGCAAGAAGGGGACAGGGGGACATAACCAAAATGTTGAAAGACATACCCTCAATAAGATCATCTACTGTTGACTGTTACGCTGGAAATTGTAGTAACTGTGCCAACCATTCACTTGTATGTGATGGCGTTTCAACTTGGTGGCACAATTCTAAAGTACTAGGCCCTGCGAACATAACATATCTGCGTATGACTGAGAACGACAAGGCGCTGTTGGAAGTTATTTTGCAGATGAGACTTAGTGAAGGTGCAATTTACAGTGTGAGTTCAAGGACATCCACACAGAAGTGTGAAGCATTTAATAGGGCAGCATCTGCAACCTTAAGCAAAAATATAAACTACAGCAGGACTTTCACTGGAAGACTTTCAGCCCAAATATTGCGTTCTAACAATACTCTGGACATAGCAGTCAGAAAGAAACTTTGGAAAATATCGGGGACCGGGCTTGGAGTTTGGGCCAAAAAGCGACTCCAGCAAATTTCTTTAAAAAGAATTAAGGACAAATTTTACAGAAAAACCGACACTTTTAAAAGGAACCGCCTTAGAAGAAGAGCTCTTATGGAATTTCAACACCGGGAGGTTAAGAAAAAACGAAACATAAACGAAATACAGGACTACATTAAAGGCGTGGCCAATGATGACATACATAATTATGCGCAGACTGTCCACTAATAGTGAAATAGATGAGACAGAGATTTACGGGACCAAATCACAAATAAGATGAGATGAGACAGGATGAGACAATCTCTGTCTGGTGTAGAGCAACACCACTGATGAGGCTTGATGCTAGCCGAAACAGAGCAAATTCATACAAAAGGGGCGTTTAAGGGGCTCATGTCCCAAGGTTTAGGGGTTAACCCAAATCTTTTTTAGATGTAAATTCAAGTTGTTTACAGTTAAAAAGTCTGGTTCAGGTGATCAATGGTGCAGACAGCTTGTTATGACATCATGTGAAAAAGGCCAAAGCATTCCAATTGGAATCAAAGTACTTAAAAGGGATAAAATTGACATTTTAATATTTTTTTAAAAAAATCAAATTCAAATTTCAATTAAATTGGAAGAATATTATTAAAATCCAATTGTTGAACATATTAACTAGTGCACAGTGACATTTTGGGCCAAAAATCTATGAAAAGAACATTACAAGCGTTATTTTTGTGTGACCCCCCCTCCTTGATATAGGTTACACTCCTGTCTGTTTTGGCCGTGTTAAATTATATAGTAAATTGGCACATTTTGACAGTCTGTAGCTCTTTTAAAAAACTAATTTGGGCTAAATAACTTAGTGTGGCTTAAAGAGCAATTTATGTTCTTGCACATCAGCCCCAGAAAACAGTACCTTGCAGGATAACTTTTTTCACAATTTTTCATTGCGCACAACTACCCTCAAAATTCTCTTGGTACGAAAGTGTATGTCAACTCTGGTACCTCCATCAAAGGTCAGGCTCCAAGAAAAAGTAGTTCGCAACTAAATTCATTTAATCCTATGCATGAAATGTAGCAGAGGTCTGGCACTTAGCTGAACCTCATTTCAAGCCCTTTACTGTTATTTAAACATTAAAACAGTGTGGCAAAAGGAGCATATCATTTTTTCTAACCGGACTATTTGAGGGTACAACGACCTAGGAAGTAAATTGTGACCGGAGCGGATCCTAAATATCAAACTTTTTTTTTCAATTTTGACAAAAATGCCCCCATTTGAAGCGCATATGTATTACAACATTCCCCGTTTTTAAATTTTCCAAAAATATCACATAGAAGAAAAATGGCAGTAGAATTAGTACAAGGCCTATATTTCTGAAATTAGGGCCAAAAAGGGGTAGTTTCAGTTTCCCTCACCTGATGGTTAGAAATTGTCATAACTTTTGTAAAAAGTCATCAATTTTCATAAAATAAAAAGTCCCTTGCAGAAAAATTACTCTTCTTCACTTTGAACCCTTTCCCAGATGTCTATGCTAAAATGAAATGCTTTAAAAAATAGCATTTAAAAAAAAAAGTGAATTAAAATTTTAAAAAAAGTTCAATTATTGTATAGAAATTTCAATACTATGAACACAAAACCTCATGAATGGCTGATTCTAAAAATCTAATATGTTTACACTAAGTTAGAGTAAAAAAACACCTAGGAAAAAGGAAAATACACTTAATTTGACAGTGTTGAAAAGGGTAAGGTGAACTGTAAATGGGCATTAGGCCTTTAGAGCAAAATAGTGGTGGTGTTTATCTTTTGTCTATTATGTTAGATCTTAAGTTCTATTTTTTTTTACTTTTACCATTTTGATCAAAGAGGCTGCTGTATAAAAATACAAGGATATTGGTGAAACAAAGAGAATGGGCTCTAACAGGATATATCCATACAAGGGCTAGGGTTTGGAAGCTGATTATCTTAATATCAAGTGGTCACTTTGAATGCCAACCAATCCAATTAGTGCCGTCATATGACACTGACATTGCTGGGTAGGTATAAAAGAAGATGCAAAAGCCTTTCAATACCATAACCAGCTACTCATTCATTATAGAGAAATCTTAAAATAAATAAAATATTTTTTCGACATGGTTAAACGCAGCAGATCAAACTATTTTCAAAAAGGGAATACATATCATTTATTGAGAAGTAACCAACCAGGACCCTCCAGTCAAACCGGTGAAGAAAATGGTTCTATTTCAACTACCGACAACACCCTTTCTGGGGATCGCACCTATAACCTGCGACAACGTGACACAGATCAAGATGCCTTCAAGGGAAACCGTATTGTGAGCATGAGCAAGTTAGTATTTTCTATAAATCAACTGGTGAAAAGCCACAACAGGACAAGATGCAGGGCTCCTCAGATCACCTTTGCAAATGAGGTGAAAGCAGGACTTGGAATAAAACTACAATTTAAATGCAACTCATGTGGCTATCTGTCAGATTTTTTCAAAATGTATGAGGAAATTAAGGACACCAGAGGCGCGGCGGTACTCAATACGAATCTTGCTGTGGCACTGATGGATAGTCCCATGGGTGTATCCAGAGCTGAGGACTTATTCACACAACTTGACCTGCCTTTTCCAGCAGCAAGCCATATGCATGAACTCTGCAAGCAGGTCAGCAAGAAGATTGTAAAGATAAACAGTGATGATATGGCAGAGAAACGTGAAATTGTGACTAAACACAACATTTCTATTGGCTCAAAGGATCCAAAGCAGCTAGACCTTTCAATTGATGCTAGATATAATAGCCAGAGAATGATTTCCTCCTACAAACCAGGGCAAAGCTCATCTCAGGCATATACTATAGCGACCGAGAATCATACAGAATACAAGTTCATTGTCGCGATGTCGGTTGAAAACAAGCTCTGTATGACAGGGGCCTCCCTCAGATACAAAGGACTGGATGTATTCTGCCCTGGTGGTCATGCAGGTTGCTCTGCAGACTTAGAATACTTCACACCACACTCAGAAAGAAAAATGGCTTACAATGTGGCTGAAGACTTATACAAAGACGGGTTCTTGGTTCGAACGCTAACCACGGATGGCGACACAAAGTCTCAGCTCGGCATGCAGGACTTTTACAGAACTCTCGATGACGTGTGGAATGTGACGAGGCAGGCCGACCCGAATCATTTATCCGTTTGCCAAGAGAGGAAAGTACGTAACGTTAACTTTAGTGAAAAAATGTTCCCGTTCAATACGAAGCGTGACAGACAGACCGCACAGGGGAAGCTGGGAAATGACATAAGAATGCGGTGTAATGCTATAATTGAAGAAATGGCAAGAAGGGGACAGGGGGACATAACCAAAATGTTGAAAGACTTACCCTCAATAAGATCATCTACTGTTGACTGTTATGCTGGAAATTGTAGTAACTGTGCCAACCATTCACTTGTATGTGATGGCGTTTCAACTTGGTGGCACAATTCTAAAGTACTAGGCCCTGCGAACATAACATATCTGCGTATGACTGAGAACGACAAGGCGCTGTTGGAAGTTATTTTGCAGATGAGACTTAGTGAAGGTGCAATTTACAGTGTGAGTTCAAGGACATCCACACAGAAGTGTGAAGCATTTAATAGGGCAGCATCTGCAACCTTAAGCAAAAATATAAACTACAGCAGGACTTTCACTGGAAGACTTTCAGCCCAAATATTGCGTTCTAACAATACTCTGGACATAGCAGTCAGAAAGAAACTTTGGAAAATATCGGGGACCGGGCTTGGAGTTTGGGCCAAAAAGCGACTCCAGCAAATTTCTTTAAAAAGAATTAAGGACAAATTGTACAGAAAAACCGACACTTTTAAAAGGAACCGCCTTAGAAGAAGAGCTCTTATGGAATTTCAACACCGGGAGGTTAAGAAAAAACGAAACATAAACGAAATACAGGACTACATTAAAGGCGTGGCCAATGATGACATACATAATTATGCGCAGACTGTCCACTAATAGTGAAATAGATGAGACAGAGATTTACGGGACCAAATCACAAATAAGATGAGATGAGACAGGATGAGACAATCTCTGTCTGGTGTAGAGCAACACCACTGATGAGGCTTGATGCTAGCCGAAACAGAGCAAATTCATACAAAAGGGGCGTTTAAGGGGCTCATGTCCCAAGGTTTAGGGGTTAACCCAAATCTTTTTTAGATGTAAATTCAAGTTGTTTACAGTTAAAAAGTCTGGTTCAGGTGATCAATGGTGCAGACAGCTTGTTATGACATCATGTGAAAAAGGCCAAAGCATTCCAATTGGAATCAAAGTACTTAAAAGGGATAAAATTGACATTTTAATATTTTTTTAAAAAAATCAAATTCAAATTTCAATTAAATTGGAAGAATATTATTAAAATCCAATTGTTGAACATATTAACTAGTGCACAGTGACATTTTGGGCCAAAAATCTATGAAAAGAACATTACAAGCGTTATTTTTGTGTGACCCCCCCTCCTTGATATAATCAAACTTTTTTTTTTCAATTTTGACAAAAATGCCCCCATTTGAAGCGCATATGTATTACAACATTCCCCGTTTTTAAATTTTCCAAAAATATCACATAGAAGAAAAATGGCAGTAGAATTAGTACAAGGCCTATATTTCTGAAATTAGGGCCAAAAAGGGGTAGTTTCAGTTTCCCTCACCTGATGGTTAGAAATTGTCATAACTTTTGTAAAAAGTCATCAATTTTCATAAAATAAAAAGTCCCTTGCAGAAAAATTACTCTTCTTCACTTTGAACCCTTTCCCAGATGTCTATGCTAAAATGAAATGCTTTAAAAAATAGCATTTAAAAAAAAAAAGTGAATTAAAATTTTAAAAAAAAGTTCAATTATTGTATAGAAATTTCAATACTATGAACACAAAACCTCATGAATGGCTGATTCTAAAAATCTAATATGTTTACACTAAGTTAGAGTAAAAAAACACCTAGGAAAAAGGAAAATACACTTAATTTGACAGTGTTGAAAAGGGTAAGGTGAACTGTAAATGGGCATTAGGCCTTTAGAGCAAAATAGTGGTGGTGTTTATCTTTTGTCTATTATGTTAAATCTTAAGTTCTATTTTTTTTTACTTTTACCATTTTGATCAAAGAGGCTGCTGTATAAAAATACAAGGATATTGGTGAAACAAAGAGAATGGGCTCTAACAGGATATATCCATACAAGGGCTAGGGTTTGGAAGCTGATTATCTTAATATCAAGTGGTCACTTTGAATGCCAACCAATCCAATTAGTGCCGTCATATGACACTGACATTGCTGGGTAGGTATAAAAGAAGATGCAAAAGCCTTTCAATACCATAACCAGCTACTCATTCATTATAGAGAAATCTTAAAATAAATAAAATATTTTTTCGACATGGTTAAACGCAGCAGATCAAACTATTTTCAAAAAGGGAATACATATCATTTATTGAGAAGTAACCAACCAGGACCCTCCAGTCAAACCGGTGAAGAAAATGGTTCTATTTCAACTACCGACAACACCCTTTCTGGGGATCGCACCTATAACCTGCGACAACGTGACACAGATCAAGATGCCTTCAAGGGAAACCGTATTGTGAGCATGAGCAAGTTAGTATTTTCTATAAATCAACTGGTGAAAAGCCACAACAGGACAAGATGCAGGGCTCCTCAGATCACCTTTGCAAATGAGGTGAAAGCAGGACTTGGAATAAAACTACAATTTAAATGCAACTCATGTGGCTATCTGTCAGATTTTTTCAAAATGTATGAGGAAATTAAGGACACCAGAGGCGCGGCGGTACTCAATACGAATCTTGCTGTGGCACTGATGGATAGTCCCATGGGTGTATCCAGAGCTGAGGACTTATTCACACAACTTGACCTGCCTTTTCCAGCAGCAAGCCATATGCATGAACTCTGCAAGCAGGTCAGCAAGAAGATTGTAAAGATAAACAGTGATGATATGGCAGAGAAACGTGAAATTGTGACTAAACACAACATTTCTATTGGCTCAAAGGATCCAAAGCAGCTAGACCTTTCAATTGATGCTAGATATAATAGCCAGAGAATGATTTCCTCCTACAAACCAGGGCAAAGCTCATCTCAGGCATATACTATAGCGACCGAGAATCATACAGAATACAAGTTCATTGTCGCGATGTCGGTTGAAAACAAGCTCTGTATGACAGGGGCCTCCCTCAGATACAAAGGACTGGATGTATTCTGCCCTGGTGGTCATGCAAGTTGCTCTGCAGACTTAGAATACTTCACACCACACTCAGAAAGAAAAATGGCTTACAATGTGGCTGAAGACTTATACAAAGACGGGTTCTTGGTTCGAACGCTAACCACGGATGGCGACACAAAGTCTCAGCTCGGCATGCAGGACTTTTACAGAACTCTCGATGACGTGTGGAATGTGACGAGGCAGGCCGACCCGAATCATTTATCCGTTTGCCAAGAGAGGAAAGTACGTAACGTTAACTTTAGTGAAAAAATGTTCCCGTTCAATACGAAGCGTGACAGACAGACCGCACAGGGGAAGCTGGGAAATGACATAAGAATGCGGTGTAATGCTATAATTGAAGAAATGGCAAGAAGGGGACAGGGGGACATAACCAAAATGTTGAAAGACATACCCTCAATAAGATCATCTACTGTTGACTGTTACGCTGGAAATTGTAGTAACTGTGCCAACCATTCACTTGTATGTGATGGCGTTTCAACTTGGTGGCACAATTCTAAAGTACTAGGCCCTGCGAACATAACATATCTGCGTATGACTGAGAACGACAAGGCGCTGTTGGAAGTTATTTTGCAGATGAGACTTAGTGAAGGTGCAATTTACAGTGTGAGTTCAAGGACATCCACACAGAAGTGTGAAGCATTTAATAGGGCAGCATCTGCAACCTTAAGCAAAAATATAAACTACAGCAGGACTTTCACTGGAAGACTTTCAGCCCAAATATTGCGTTCTAACAATACTCTGGACATAGCAGTCAGAAAGAAACTTTGGAAAATATCGGGGACCGGGCTTGGAGTTTGGGCCAAAAAGCGACTCCAGCAAATTTCTTTAAAAAGAATTAAGGACAAATTGTACAGAAAAACCGACACTTTTAAAAGGAACCGCCTTAGAAGAAGAGCTCTTATGGAATTTCAACACCGGGAGGTTAAGAAAAAACGAAACATAAACGAAATACAGGACTACATTAAAGGCGTGGCCAATGATGACATACATAATTATGCGCAGACTGTCCACTAATAGTGAAATAGATGAGACAGAGATTTACGGGACCAAATCACAAATAAGATGAGATGAGACAGGATGAGACAATCTCTGTCTGGTGTAGAGCAACACCACTGATGAGGCTTGATGCTAGCCGAAACAGAGCAAATTCATACAAAAGGGGCGTTTAAGGGGCTCATGTCCCAAGGTTTAGGGGTTAACCCAAATCTTTTTTAGATGTAAATTCAAGTTGTTTACAGTTAAAAAGTCTGGTTCAGGTGATCAATGGTGCAGACAGCTTGTTATGACATCATGTGAAAAAGGCCAAAGCATTCCAATTGGAATCAAAGTACTTAAAAGGGATAAAATTGACATTTTAATATTTTTTTAAAAAAATCAAATTCAAATTTCAATTAAATTGGAAGAATATTATTAAAATCCAATTGTTGAACATATTAACTAGTGCACAGTGACATTTTGGGCCAAAAATCTATGAAAAGAACATTACAAGCGTTATTTTTGTGTGACCCCCCCTCCTTGATATAGGTTACACTCCTGTCTGTTTTGGCCGTGTTAAATTATATAGTAAATTGGCACATTTTGACAGTCTGTAGCTCTTTTAAAAAACTAATTTGGGCTAAATAACTTAGTGTGGCTTAAAGAGCAATTTATGTTCTTGCACATCAGCCCCAGAAAACAGTACCTTGCAGGATAACTTTTTTCACAATTTTTCATTGCGCACAACTACCCTCAAAATTCTCTTGGTACGAAAGTGTATGTCAACTCTGGTACCTCCATCAAAGGTCAGGCTCCAAGAAAAAGTAGTTCGCAACTAAATTCATTTAATCCTATGCATGAAATGTAGCAGAGGTCTGGCACTTAGCTGAACCTCATTTCAAGCCCTTTACTGTTATTTAAACATTAAAACAGTGTGGCAAAAGGAGCATATCATTTTTTCTAACCGGACTATTTGAGGGTACAACGACCTAGGAAGTAAATTGTGACCGGAGCGGATCCTAAATATCAAACTTTTTTTTTCAATTTTGACAAAAATGCCCCCATTTGAAGCGCATATGTATTACAACATTCCCCGTTTTTAAATTTTCCAAAAATATCACATAGAAGAAAAATGGCAGTAGAATTAGTACAAGGCCTATATTTCTGAAATTAGGGCCAAAAAGGGGTAGTTTCAGTTTCCCTCACCTGATGGTTAGAAATTGTCATAACTTTTGTAAAAAGTCATCAATTTTCATAAAATAAAAAGTCCCTTGCAGAAAAATTACTCTTCTTCACTTTGAACCCTTTCCCAGATGTCTATGCTAAAATGAAATGCTTTAAAAAATAGCATTTAAAAAAAAAAGTGAATTAAAATTTTAAAAAAAGTTCAATTATTGTATAGAAATTTCAATACTATGAACACAAAACCTCATGAATGGCTGATTCTAAAAATCTAATATGTTTACACTAAGTTAGAGTAAAAAAACACCTAGGAAAAAGGAAAATACACTTAATTTGACAGTGTTGAAAAGGGTAAGGTGAACTGTAAATGGGCATTAGGCCTTTAGAGCAAAATAGTGGTGGTGTTTATCTTTTGTCTATTATGTTAAATCTTAAGTTCTATTTTTTTTTACTTTTACCATTTTGATCAAAGAGGCTGCTGTATAAAAATACAAGGATATTGGTGAAACAAAGAGAATGGGCTCTAACAGGATATATCCATACAAGGGCTAGGGTTTGGAAGCTGATTATCTTAATATCAAGTGGTCACTTTGAATGCCAACCAATCCAATTAGTGCCGTCATATGACACTGACATTGCTGGGTAGGTATAAAAGAAGATGCAAAAGCCTTTCAATACCATAACCAGCTACTCATTCATTATAGAGAAATCTTAAAATAAATAAAATATTTTTTCGACATGGTTAAACGCAGCAGATCAAACTATTTTCAAAAAGGGAATACATATCATTTATTGAGAAGTAACCAACCAGGACCCTCCAGTCAAACCGGTGAAGAAAATGGTTCTATTTCAACTACCGACAACACCCTTTCTGGGGATCGCACCTATAACCTGCGACAACGTGACACAGATCAAGATGCCTTCAAGGGAAACCGTATTGTGAGCATGAGCAAGTTAGTATTTTCTATAAATCAACTGGTGAAAAGCCACAACAGGACAAGATGCAGGGCTCCTCAGATCACCTTTGCAAATGAGGTGAAAGCAGGACTTGGAATAAAACTACAATTTAAATGCAACTCATGTGGCTATCTGTCAGATTTTTTCAAAATGTATGAGGAAATTAAGGACACCAGAGGCGCGGCGGTACTCAATACGAATCTTGCTGTGGCACTGATGGATAGTCCCATGGGTGTATCCAGAGCTGAGGACTTATTCACACAACTTGACCTGCCTTTTCCAGCAGCAAGCCATATGCATGAACTCTGCAAGCAGGTCAGCAAGAAGATTGTAAAGATAAACAGTGATGATATGGCAGAGAAACGTGAAATTGTGACTAAACACAACATTTCTATTGGCTCAAAGGATCCAAAGCAGCTAGACCTTTCAATTGATGCTAGATATAATAGCCAGAGAATGATTTCCTCCTACAAACCAGGGCAAAGCTCATCTCAGGCATATACTATAGCGACCGAGAATCATACAGAATACAAGTTCATTGTCGCGATGTCGGTTGAAAACAAGCTCTGTATGACAGGGGCCTCCCTCAGATACAAAGGACTGGATGTATTCTGCCCTGGTGGTCATGCAGGTTGCTCTGCAGACTTAGAATACTTCACACCACACTCAGAAAGAAAAATGGCTTACAATGTGGCTGAAGACTTATACAAAGACGGGTTCTTGGTTCGAACGCTAACCACGGATGGCGACACAAAGTCTCAGCTCGGCATGCAGGACTTTTACAGAACTCTCGATGACGTGTGGAATGTGACGAGGCAGGCCGACCCGAATCATTTATCCGTTTGCCAAGAGAGGAAAGTACGTAACGTTAACTTTAGTGAAAAAATGTTCCCGTTCAATACGAAGCGTGACAGACAGACCGCACAGGGGAAGCTGGGAAATGACATAAGAATGCGGTGTAATGCTATAATTGAAGAAATGGCAAGAAGGGGACAGGGGGACATAACCAAAATGTTGAAAGACTTACCCTCAATAAGATCATCTACTGTTGACTGTTATGCTGGAAATTGTAGTAACTGTGCCAACCATTCACTTGTATGTGATGGCGTTTCAACTTGGTGGCACAATTCTAAAGTACTAGGCCCTGCGAACATAACATATCTGCGTATGACTGAGAACGACAAGGCGCTGTTGGAAGTTATTTTGCAGATGAGACTTAGTGAAGGTGCAATTTACAGTGTGAGTTCAAGGACATCCACACAGAAGTGTGAAGCATTTAATAGGGCAGCATCTGCAACCTTAAGCAAAAATATAAACTACAGCAGGACTTTCACTGGAAGACTTTCAGCCCAAATATTGCGTTCTAACAATACTCTGGACATAGCAGTCAGAAAGAAACTTTGGAAAATATCGGGGACCGGGCTTGGAGTTTGGGCCAAAAAGCGACTCCAGCAAATTTCTTTAAAAAGAATTAAGGACAAATTGTACAGAAAAACCGACACTTTTAAAAGGAACCGCCTTAGAAGAAGAGCTCTTATGGAATTTCAACACCGGGAGGTTAAGAAAAAACGAAACATAAACGAAATACAGGACTACATTAAAGGCGTGGCCAATGATGACATACATAATTATGCGCAGACTGTCCACTAATAGTGAAATAGATGAGACAGAGATTTACGGGACCAAATCACAAATAAGATGAGATGAGACAGGATGAGACAATCTCTGTCTGGTGTAGAGCAACACCACTGATGAGGCTTGATGCTAGCCGAAACAGAGCAAATTCATACAAAAGGGGCGTTTAAGGGGCTCATGTCCCAAGGTTTAGGGGTTAACCCAAATCTTTTTTAGATGTAAATTCAAGTTGTTTACAGTTAAAAAGTCTGGTTCAGGTGATCAATGGTGCAGACAGCTTGTTATGACATCATGTGAAAAAGGCCAAAGCATTCCAATTGGAATCAAAGTACTTAAAAGGGATAAAATTGACATTTTAATATTTTTTAAAAAAAATCAAATTCAAATTTCAATTAAATTGGAAGAATATTATTAAAATCCAATTGTTGAACATATTAACTAGTGCACAGTGACATTTTGGGCCAAAAATCTATGAAAAGAACATTACAAGCGTTATTTTTGTGTGACCCCCCCTCCTTGATATAATCAAACTTTTTTTTTTCAATTTTGACAAAAATGCCCCCATTTGAAGCGCATATGTATTACAACATTCCCCGTTTTTAAATTTTCCAAAAATATCACATAGAAGAAAAATGGCAGTAGAATTAGTACAAGGCCTATATTTCTGAAATTAGGGCCAAAAAGGGGTAGTTTCAGTTTCCCTCACCTGATGGTTAGAAATTGTCATAACTTTTGTAAAAAGTCATCAATTTTCATAAAATAAAAAGTCCCTTGCAGAAAAATTACTCTTCTTCACTTTGAACCCTTTCCCAGATGTCTATGCTAAAATGAAATGCTTTAAAAAATAGCATTTAAAAAAAAAAAGTGAATTAAAATTTTAAAAAAAAGTTCAATTATTGTATAGAAATTTCAATACTATGAACACAAAACCTCATGAATGGCTGATTCTAAAAATCTAATATGTTTACACTAAGTTAGAGTAAAAAAACACCTAGGAAAAAGGAAAATACACTTAATTTGACAGTGTTGAAAAGGGTAAGGTGAACTGTAAATGGGCATTAGGCCTTTAGAGCAAAATAGTGGTGGTGTTTATCTTTTGTCTATTATGTTAAATCTTAAGTTCTATTTTTTTTTACTTTTACCATTTTGATCAAAGAGGCTGCTGTATAAAAATACAAGGATATTGGTGAAACAAAGAGAATGGGCTCTAACAGGATATATCCATACAAGGGCTAGGGTTTGGAAGCTGATTATCTTAATATCAAGTGGTCACTTTGAATGCCAACCAATCCAATTAGTGCCGTCATATGACACTGACATTGCTGGGTAGGTATAAAAGAAGATGCAAAAGCCTTTCAATACCATAACCAGCTACTCATTCATTATAGAGAAATCTTAAAATAAATAAAATATTTTTTCGACATGGTTAAACGCAGCAGATCAAACTATTTTCAAAAAGGGAATACATATCATTTATTGAGAAGTAACCAACCAGGACCCTCCAGTCAAACCGGTGAAGAAAATGGTTCTATTTCAACTACCGACAACACCCTTTCTGGGGATCGCACCTATAACCTGCGACAACGTGACACAGATCAAGATGCCTTCAAGGGAAACCGTATTGTGAGCATGAGCAAGTTAGTATTTTCTATAAATCAACTGGTGAAAAGCCACAACAGGACAAGATGCAGGGCTCCTCAGATCACCTTTGCAAATGAGGTGAAAGCAGGACTTGGAATAAAACTACAATTTAAATGCAACTCATGTGGCTATCTGTCAGATTTTTTCAAAATGTATGAGGAAATTAAGGACACCAGAGGCGCGGCGGTACTCAATACGAATCTTGCTGTGGCACTGATGGATAGTCCCATGGGTGTATCCAGAGCTGAGGACTTATTCACACAACTTGACCTGCCTTTTCCAGCAGCAAGCCATATGCATGAACTCTGCAAGCAGGTCAGCAAGAAGATTGTAAAGATAAACAGTGATGATATGGCAGAGAAACGTGAAATTGTGACTAAACACAACATTTCTATTGGCTCAAAGGATCCAAAGCAGCTAGACCTTTCAATTGATGCTAGATATAATAGCCAGAGAATGATTTCCTCCTACAAACCAGGGCAAAGCTCATCTCAGGCATATACTATAGCGACCGAGAATCATACAGAATACAAGTTCATTGTCGCGATGTCGGTTGAAAACAAGCTCTGTATGACAGGGGCCTCCCTCAGATACAAAGGACTGGATGTATTCTGCCCTGGTGGTCATGCAAGTTGCTCTGCAGACTTAGAATACTTCACACCACACTCAGAAAGAAAAATGGCTTACAATGTGGCTGAAGACTTATACAAAGACGGGTTCTTGGTTCGAACGCTAACCACGGATGGCGACACAAAGTCTCAGCTCGGCATGCAGGACTTTTACAGAACTCTCGATGACGTGTGGAATGTGACGAGGCAGGCCGACCCGAATCATTTATCCGTTTGCCAAGAGAGGAAAGTACGTAACGTTAACTTTAGTGAAAAAATGTTCCCGTTCAATACGAAGCGTGACAGACAGACCGCACAGGGGAAGCTGGGAAATGACATAAGAATGCGGTGTAATGCTATAATTGAAGAAATGGCAAGAAGGGGACAGGGGGACATAACCAAAATGTTGAAAGACTTACCCTCAATAAGATCATCTACTGTTGACTGTTATGCTGGAAATTGTAGTAACTGTGCCAACCATTCACTTGTATGTGATGGCGTTTCAACTTGGTGGCACAATTCTAAAGTACTAGGCCCTGCGAACATAACATATCTGCGTATGACTGAGAACGACAAGGCGCTGTTGGAAGTTATTTTGCAGATGAGACTTAGTGAAGGTGCAATTTACAGTGTGAGTTCAAGGACATCCACACAGAAGTGTGAAGCATTTAATAGGGCAGCATCTGCAACCTTAAGCAAAAATATAAACTACAGCAGGACTTTCACTGGAAGACTTTCAGCCCAAATATTGCGTTCTAACAATACTCTGGACATAGCAGTCAGAAAGAAACTTTGGAAAATATCGGGGACCGGGCTTGGAGTTTGGGCCAAAAAGCGACTCCAGCAAATTTCTTTAAAAAGAATTAAGGACAAATTGTACAGAAAAACCGACACTTTTAAAAGGAACCGCCTTAGAAGAAGAGCTCTTATGGAATTTCAACACCGGGAGGTTAAGAAAAAACGAAACATAAACGAAATACAGGACTACATTAAAGGCGTGGCCAATGATGACATACATAATTATGCGCAGACTGTCCACTAATAGTGAAATAGATGAGACAGAGATTTACGGGACCAAATCACAAATAAGATGAGATGAGACAGGATGAGACAATCTCTGTCTGGTGTAGAGCAACACCACTGATGAGGCTTGATGCTAGCCGAAACAGAGCAAATTCATACAAAAGGGGCGTTTAAGGGGCTCATGTCCCAAGGTTTAGGGGTTAACCCAAATCTTTTTTAGATGTAAATTCAAGTTGTTTACAGTTAAAAAGTCTGGTTCAGGTGATCAATGGTGCAGACAGCTTGTTATGACATCATGTGAAAAAGGCCAAAGCATTCCAATTGGAATCAAAGTACTTAAAAGGGATAAAATTGACATTTTAATATTTTTTTAAAAAAATCAAATTCAAATTTCAATTAAATTGGAAGAATATTATTAAAATCCAATTGTTGAACATATTAACTAGTGCACAGTGACATTTTGGGCCAAAAATCTATGAAAAGAACATTACAAGCGTTATTTTTGTGTGACCCCCCCCCTCCTTGATATAGGTTACACTCCTGTCTGTTTTGGCCGTGTTAAATTATATAGTAAATTGGCACATTTTGACAGTCTGTAGCTCTTTTAAAAAACTAATTTGGGCTAAATAACTTAGTGTGGCTTAAAGAGCAATTTATGTTCTTGCACATCAGCCCCAGAAAACAGTACCTTGCAGGATAACTTTTTTCACAATTTTTCATTGCGCACAACTACCCTCAAAATTCTCTTGGTACGAAAGTGTATGTCAACTCTGGTACCTCCATCAAAGGTCAGGCTCCAAGAAAAAGTAGTTCGCAACTAAATTCATTTAATCCTATGCATGAAATGTAGCAGAGGTCTGGCACTTAGCTGAACCTCATTTCAAGCCCTTTACTGTTATTTAAACATTAAAACAGTGTGGCAAAAGGAGCATATCATTTTTTCTAACCGGACTATTTGAGGGTACAACGACCTAGGAAGTAAATTGTGACCGGAGCGGATCCTAAATATCAAACTTTTTTTTTTCAATTTTGACAAAAATGCCCCCATTTGAAGCGCATATGTATTACAACATTCCCCGTTTTTAAATTTTCCAAAAATATCACATAGAAGAAAAATGGCAGTAGAATTAGTACAAGGCCTATATTTCTGAAATTAGGGCCAAAAAGGGGTAGTTTCAGTTTCCCTCACCTGATGGTTAGAAATTGTCATAACTTTTGTAAAAAGTCATCAATTTTCATAAAATAAAAAGTCCCTTGCAGAAAAATTACTCTTCTTCACTTTGAACCCTTTCCCAGATGTCTATGCTAAAATGAAATGCTTTAAAAAATAGCATTTAAAAAAAAAAGTGAATTAAAATTTTAAAAAAAAGTTCAATTATTGTATAGAAATTTCAATACTATGAACACAAAACCTCATGAATGGCTGATTCTAAAAATCTAATATGTTTACACTAAGTTAGAGTAAAAAAACACCTAGGAAAAAGGAAAATACACTTAATTTGACAGTGTTGAAAAGGGTAAGGTGAACTGTAAATGGGCATTAGGCCTTTAGAGCAAAATAGTGGTGGTGTTTATCTTTTGTCTATTATGTTAAATCTTAAGTTCTATTTTTTTTTACTTTTACCATTTTGATCAAAGAGGCTGCTGTATAAAAATACAAGGATATTGGTGAAACAAAGAGAATGGGCTCTAACAGGATATATCCATACAAGGGCTAGGGTTTGGAAGCTGATTATCTTAATATCAAGTGGTCACTTTGAATGCCAACCAATCCAATTAGTGCCGTCATATGACACTGACATTGCTGGGTAGGTATAAAAGAAGATGCAAAAGCCTTTCAATACCATAACCAGCTACTCATTCATTATAGAGAAATCTTAAAATAAATAAAATATTTTTTCGACATGGTTAAACGCAGCAGATCAAACTATTTTCAAAAAGGGAATACATATCATTTATTGAGAAGTAACCAACCAGGACCCTCCAGTCAAACCGGTGAAGAAAATGGTTCTATTTCAACTACCGACAACACCCTTTCTGGGGATCGCACCTATAACCTGCGACAACGTGACACAGATCAAGATGCCTTCAAGGGAAACCGTATTGTGAGCATGAGCAAGTTAGTATTTTCTATAAATCAACTGGTGAAAAGCCACAACAGGACAAGATGCAGGGCTCCTCAGATCACCTTTGCAAATGAGGTGAAAGCAGGACTTGGAATAAAACTACAATTTAAATGCAACTCATGTGGCTATCTGTCAGATTTTTTCAAAATGTATGAGGAAATTAAGGACACCAGAGGCGCGGCGGTACTCAATACGAATCTTGCTGTGGCACTGATGGATAGTCCCATGGGTGTATCCAGAGCTGAGGACTTATTCACACAACTTGACCTGCCTTTTCCAGCAGCAAGCCATATGCATGAACTCTGCAAGCAGGTCAGCAAGAAGATTGTAAAGATAAACAGTGATGATATGGCAGAGAAACGTGAAATTGTGACTAAACACAACATTTCTATTGGCTCAAAGGATCCAAAGCAGCTAGACCTTTCAATTGATGCTAGATATAATAGCCAGAGAATGATTTCCTCCTACAAACCAGGGCAAAGCTCATCTCAGGCATATACTATAGCGACCGAGAATCATACAGAATACAAGTTCATTGTCGCGATGTCGGTTGAAAACAAGCTCTGTATGACAGGGGCCTCCCTCAGATACAAAGGACTGGATGTATTCTGCCCTGGTGGTCATGCAGGTTGCTCTGCAGACTTAGAATACTTCACACCACACTCAGAAAGAAAAATGGCTTACAATGTGGCTGAAGACTTATACAAAGACGGGTTCTTGGTTCGAACGCTAACCACGGATGGCGACACAAAGTCTCAGCTCGGCATGCAGGACTTTTACAGAACTCTCGATGACGTGTGGAATGTGACGAGGCAGGCCGACCCGAATCATTTATCCGTTTGCCAAGAGAGGAAAGTACGTAACGTTAACTTTAGTGAAAAAATGTTCCCGTTCAATACGAAGCGTGACAGACAGACCGCACAGGGGAAGCTGGGAAATGACATAAGAATGCGGTGTAATGCTATAATTGAAGAAATGGCAAGAAGGGGACAGGGGGACATAACCAAAATGTTGAAAGACTTACCCTCAATAAGATCATCTACTGTTGACTGTTATGCTGGAAATTGTAGTAACTGTGCCAACCATTCACTTGTATGTGATGGCGTTTCAACTTGGTGGCACAATTCTAAAGTACTAGGCCCTGCGAACATAACATATCTGCGTATGACTGAGAACGACAAGGCGCTGTTGGAAGTTATTTTGCAGATGAGACTTAGTGAAGGTGCAATTTACAGTGTGAGTTCAAGGACATCCACACAGAAGTGTGAAGCATTTAATAGGGCAGCATCTGCAACCTTAAGCAAAAATATAAACTACAGCAGGACTTTCACTGGAAGACTTTCAGCCCAAATATTGCGTTCTAACAATACTCTGGACATAGCAGTCAGAAAGAAACTTTGGAAAATATCGGGGACCGGGCTTGGAGTTTGGGCCAAAAAGCGACTCCAGCAAATTTCTTTAAAAAGAATTAAGGACAAATTGTACAGAAAAACCGACACTTTTAAAAGGAACCGCCTTAGAAGAAGAGCTCTTATGGAATTTCAACACCGGGAGGTTAAGAAAAAACGAAACATAAACGAAATACAGGACTACATTAAAGGCGTGGCCAATGATGACATACATAATTATGCGCAGACTGTCCACTAATAGTGAAATAGATGAGACAGAGATTTACGGGACCAAATCACAAATAAGATGAGATGAGACAGGATGAGACAATCTCTGTCTGGTGTAGAGCAACACCACTGATGAGGCTTGATGCTAGCCGAAACAGAGCAAATTCATACAAAAGGGGCGTTTAAGGGGCTCATGTCCCAAGGTTTAGGGGTTAACCCAAATCTTTTTTAGATGTAAATTCAAGTTGTTTACAGTTAAAAAGTCTGGTTCAGGTGATCAATGGTGCAGACAGCTTGTTATGACATCATGTGAAAAAGGCCAAAGCATTCCAATTGGAATCAAAGTACTTAAAAGGGATAAAATTGACATTTTAATATTTTTTTAAAAAAATCAAATTCAAATTTCAATTAAATTGGAAGAATATTATTAAAATCCAATTGTTGAACATATTAACTAGTGCACAGTGACATTTTGGGCCAAAAATCTATGAAAAGAACATTACAAGCGTTATTTTTGTGTGACCCCCCCCCTCCTTGATATAGGTTACACTCCTGTCTGTTTTGGCCGTGTTAAATTATATAGTAAATTGGCACATTTTGACAGTCTGTAGCTCTTTTAAAAAACTAATTTGGGCTAAATAACTTAGTGTGGCTTAAAGAGCAATTTATGTTCTTGCACATCAGCCCCAGAAAACAGTACCTTGCAGGATAACTTTTTTCACAATTTTTCATTGCGCACAACTACCCTCAAAATTCTCTTGGTACGAAAGTGTATGTCAACTCTGGTACCTCCATCAAAGGTCAGGCTCCAAGAAAAAGTAGTTCGCAACTAAATTCATTTAATCCTATGCATGAAATGTAGCAGAGGTCTGGCACTTAGCTGAACCTCATTTCAAGCCCTTTACTGTTATTTAAACATTAAAACAGTGTGGCAAAAGGAGCATATCATTTTTTCTAACCGGACTATTTGAGGGTACAACGACCTAGGAAGTAAATTGTGACCGGAGCGGATCCTAAATATCAAACTTTTTTTTTTCAATTTTGACAAAAATGCCCCCATTTGAAGCGCATATGTATTACAACATTCCCCGTTTTTAAATTTTCCAAAAATATCACATAGAAGAAAAATGGCAGTAGAATTAGTACAAGGCCTATATTTCTGAAATTAGGGCCAAAAAGGGGTAGTTTCAGTTTCCCTCACCTGATGGTTAGAAATTGTCATAACTTTTGTAAAAAGTCATCAATTTTCATAAAATAAAAAGTCCCTTGCAGAAAAATTACTCTTCTTCACTTTGAACCCTTTCCCAGATGTCTATGCTAAAATGAAATGCTTTAAAAAATAGCATTTAAAAAAAAAAGTGAATTAAAATTTTAAAAAAAAGTTCAATTATTGTATAGAAATTTCAATACTATGAACACAAAACCTCATGAATGGCTGATTCTAAAAATCTAATATGTTTACACTAAGTTAGAGTAAAAAAACACCTAGGAAAAAGGAAAATACACTTAATTTGACAGTGTTGAAAAGGGTAAGGTGAACTGTAAATGGGCATTAGGCCTTTAGAGCAAAATAGTGGTGGTGTTTATCTTTTGTCTATTATGTTAAATCTTAAGTTCTATTTTTTTTTACTTTTACCATTTTGATCAAAGAGGCTGCTGTATAAAAATACAAGGATATTGGTGAAACAAAGAGAATGGGCTCTAACAGGATATATCCATACAAGGGCTAGGGTTTGGAAGCTGATTATCTTAATATCAAGTGGTCACTTTGAATGCCAACCAATCCAATTAGTGCCGTCATATGACACTGACATTGCTGGGTAGGTATAAAAGAAGATGCAAAAGCCTTTCAATACCATAACCAGCTACTCATTCATTATAGAGAAATCTTAAAATAAATAAAATATTTTTTCGACATGGTTAAACGCAGCAGATCAAACTATTTTCAAAAAGGGAATACATATCATTTATTGAGAAGTAACCAACCAGGACCCTCCAGTCAAACCGGTGAAGAAAATGGTTCTATTTCAACTACCGACAACACCCTTTCTGGGGATCGCACCTATAACCTGCGACAACGTGACACAGATCAAGATGCCTTCAAGGGAAACCGTATTGTGAGCATGAGCAAGTTAGTATTTTCTATAAATCAACTGGTGAAAAGCCACAACAGGACAAGATGCAGGGCTCCTCAGATCACCTTTGCAAATGAGGTGAAAGCAGGACTTGGAATAAAACTACAATTTAAATGCAACTCATGTGGCTATCTGTCAGATTTTTTCAAAATGTATGAGGAAATTAAGGACACCAGAGGCGCGGCGGTACTCAATACGAATCTTGCTGTGGCACTGATGGATAGTCCCATGGGTGTATCCAGAGCTGAGGACTTATTCACACAACTTGACCTGCCTTTTCCAGCAGCAAGCCATATGCATGAACTCTGCAAGCAGGTCAGCAAGAAGATTGTAAAGATAAACAGTGATGATATGGCAGAGAAACGTGAAATTGTGACTAAACACAACATTTCTATTGGCTCAAAGGATCCAAAGCAGCTAGACCTTTCAATTGATGCTAGATATAATAGCCAGAGAATGATTTCCTCCTACAAACCAGGGCAAAGCTCATCTCAGGCATATACTATAGCGACCGAGAATCATACAGAATACAAGTTCATTGTCGCGATGTCGGTTGAAAACAAGCTCTGTATGACAGGGGCCTCCCTCAGATACAAAGGACTGGATGTATTCTGCCCTGGTGGTCATGCAGGTTGCTCTGCAGACTTAGAATACTTCACACCACACTCAGAAAGAAAAATGGCTTACAATGTGGCTGAAGACTTATACAAAGACGGGTTCTTGGTTCGAACGCTAACCACGGATGGCGACACAAAGTCTCAGCTCGGCATGCAGGACTTTTACAGAACTCTCGATGACGTGTGGAATGTGACGAGGCAGGCCGACCCGAATCATTTATCCGTTTGCCAAGAGAGGAAAGTACGTAACGTTAACTTTAGTGAAAAAATGTTCCCGTTCAATACGAAGCGTGACAGACAGACCGCACAGGGGAAGCTGGGAAATGACATAAGAATGCGGTGTAATGCTATAATTGAAGAAATGGCAAGAAGGGGACAGGGGGACATAACCAAAATGTTGAAAGACTTACCCTCAATAAGATCATCTACTGTTGACTGTTATGCTGGAAATTGTAGTAACTGTGCCAACCATTCACTTGTATGTGATGGCGTTTCAACTTGGTGGCACAATTCTAAAGTACTAGGCCCTGCGAACATAACATATCTGCGTATGACTGAGAACGACAAGGCGCTGTTGGAAGTTATTTTGCAGATGAGACTTAGTGAAGGTGCAATTTACAGTGTGAGTTCAAGGACATCCACACAGAAGTGTGAAGCATTTAATAGGGCAGCATCTGCAACCTTAAGCAAAAATATAAACTACAGCAGGACTTTCACTGGAAGACTTTCAGCCCAAATATTGCGTTCTAACAATACTCTGGACATAGCAGTCAGAAAGAAACTTTGGAAAATATCGGGGACCGGGCTTGGAGTTTGGGCCAAAAAGCGACTCCAGCAAATTTCTTTAAAAAGAATTAAGGACAAATTGTACAGAAAAACCGACACTTTTAAAAGGAACCGCCTTAGAAGAAGAGCTCTTATGGAATTTCAACACCGGGAGGTTAAGAAAAAACGAAACATAAACGAAATACAGGACTACATTAAAGGCGTGGCCAATGATGACATACATAATTATGCGCAGACTGTCCACTAATAGTGAAATAGATGAGACAGAGATTTACGGGACCAAATCACAAATAAGATGAGATGAGACAGGATGAGACAATCTCTGTCTGGTGTAGAGCAACACCACTGATGAGGCTTGATGCTAGCCGAAACAGAGCAAATTCATACAAAAGGGGCGTTTAAGGGGCTCATGTCCCAAGGTTTAGGGGTTAACCCAAATCTTTTTTAGATGTAAATTCAAGTTGTTTACAGTTAAAAAGTCTGGTTCAGGTGATCAATGGTGCAGACAGCTTGTTATGACATCATGTGAAAAAGGCCAAAGCATTCCAATTGGAATCAAAGTACTTAAAAGGGATTAAAAATTGACATTTTAATATTTTTTTAAAAAAATCAAATTCAAATTTCAATTAAATTGGAAGAATATTATTAAAATCCAATTGTTGAACATATTAACTAGTGCACAGTGACATTTTGGGCCAAAAATCTATGAAAAGAACATTACAAGCGTTATTTTTGTGTGACCCCCCCCCTCCTTGATATAGGTTACACTCCTGTCTGTTTTGGCCGTGTTAAATTATATAGTAAATTGGCACATTTTGACAGTCTGTAGCTCTTTTAAAAAACTAATTTGGGCTAAATAACTTAGTGTGGCTTAAAGAGCAATTTATGTTCTTGCACATCAGCCCCAGAAAACAGTACCTTGCAGGATAACTTTTTTCACAATTTTTCATTGCGCACAACTACCCTCAAAATTCTCTTGGTACGAAAGTGTATGTCAACTCTGGTACCTCCATCAAAGGTCAGGCTCCAAGAAAAAGTAGTTCGCAACTAAATTCATTTAATCCTATGCATGAAATGTAGCAGAGGTCTGGCACTTAGCTGAACCTCATTTCAAGCCCTTTACTGTTATTTAAACATTAAAACAGTGTGGCAAAAGGAGCATATCATTTTTTCTAACCGGACTATTTGAGGGTACAACGACCTAGGAAGTAAATTGTGACCGGAGCGGATCCTAAATATCAAACTTTTTTTTTTCAATTTTGACAAAAATGCCCCCATTTGAAGCGCATATGTATTACAACATTCCCCGTTTTTAAATTTTCCAAAAATATCACATAGAAGAAAAATGGCAGTAGAATTAGTACAAGGCCTATATTTCTGAAATTAGGGCCAAAAAGGGGTAGTTTCAGTTTCCCTCACCTGATGGTTAGAAATTGTCATAACTTTTGTAAAAAGTCATCAATTTTCATAAAATAAAAAGTCCCTTGCAGAAAAATTACTCTTCTTCACTTTGAACCCTTTCCCAGATGTCTATGCTAAAATGAAATGCTTTAAAAAATAGCATTTAAAAAAAAAAAGTGAATTAAAATTTTAAAAAAAAGTTCAATTATTGTATAGAAATTTCAATACTATGAACACAAAACCTCATGAATGGCTGATTCTAAAAATCTAATATGTTTACACTAAGTTAGAGTAAAAAAACACCTAGGAAAAAGGAAAATACACTTAATTTGACAGTGTTGAAAAGGGTAAGGTGAACTGTAAATGGGCATTAGGCCTTTAGAGCAAAATAGTGGTGGTGTTTATCTTTTGTCTATTATGTTAAATCTTAAGTTCTATTTTTTTTTACTTTTACCATTTTGATCAAAGAGGCTGCTGTATAAAAATACAAGGATATTGGTGAAACAAAGAGAATGGGCTCTAACAGGATATATCCATACAAGGGCTAGGGTTTGGAAGCTGATTATCTTAATATCAAGTGGTCACTTTGAATGCCAACCAATCCAATTAGTGCCGTCATATGACACTGACATTGCTGGGTAGGTATAAAAGAAGATGCAAAAGCCTTTCAATACCATAACCAGCTACTCATTCATTATAGAGAAATCTTAAAATAAATAAAATATTTTTTCGACATGGTTAAACGCAGCAGATCAAACTATTTTCAAAAAGGGAATACATATCATTTATTGAGAAGTAACCAACCAGGACCCTCCAGTCAAACCGGTGAAGAAAATGGTTCTATTTCAACTACCGACAACACCCTTTCTGGGGATCGCACCTATAACCTGCGACAACGTGACACAGATCAAGATGCCTTCAAGGGAAACCGTATTGTGAGCATGAGCAAGTTAGTATTTTCTATAAATCAACTGGTGAAAAGCCACAACAGGACAAGATGCAGGGCTCCTCAGATCACCTTTGCAAATGAGGTGAAAGCAGGACTTGGAATAAAACTACAATTTAAATGCAACTCATGTGGCTATCTGTCAGATTTTTTCAAAATGTATGAGGAAATTAAGGACACCAGAGGCGCGGCGGTACTCAATACGAATCTTGCTGTGGCACTGATGGATAGTCCCATGGGTGTATCCAGAGCTGAGGACTTATTCACACAACTTGACCTGCCTTTTCCAGCAGCAAGCCATATGCATGAACTCTGCAAGCAGGTCAGCAAGAAGATTGTAAAGATAAACAGTGATGATATGGCAGAGAAACGTGAAATTGTGACTAAACACAACATTTCTATTGGCTCAAAGGATCCAAAGCAGCTAGACCTTTCAATTGATGCTAGATATAATAGCCAGAGAATGATTTCCTCCTACAAACCAGGGCAAAGCTCATCTCAGGCATATACTATAGCGACCGAGAATCATACAGAATACAAGTTCATTGTCGCGATGTCGGTTGAAAACAAGCTCTGTATGACAGGGGCCTCCCTCAGATACAAAGGACTGGATGTATTCTGCCCTGGTGGTCATGCAGGTTGCTCTGCAGACTTAGAATACTTCACACCACACTCAGAAAGAAAAATGGCTTACAATGTGGCTGAAGACTTATACAAAGACGGGTTCTTGGTTCGAACGCTAACCACGGATGGCGACACAAAGTCTCAGCTCGGCATGCAGGACTTTTACAGAACTCTCGATGACGTGTGGAATGTGACGAGGCAGGCCGACCCGAATCATTTATCCGTTTGCCAAGAGAGGAAAGTACGTAACGTTAACTTTAGTGAAAAAATGTTCCCGTTCAATACGAAGCGTGACAGACAGACCGCACAGGGGAAGCTGGGAAATGACATAAGAATGCGGTGTAATGCTATAATTGAAGAAATGGCAAGAAGGGGACAGGGGGACATAACCAAAATGTTGAAAGACTTACCCTCAATAAGATCATCTACTGTTGACTGTTATGCTGGAAATTGTAGTAACTGTGCCAACCATTCACTTGTATGTGATGGCGTTTCAACTTGGTGGCACAATTCTAAAGTACTAGGCCCTGCGAACATAACATATCTGCGTATGACTGAGAACGACAAGGCGCTGTTGGAAGTTATTTTGCAGATGAGACTTAGTGAAGGTGCAATTTACAGTGTGAGTTCAAGGACATCCACACAGAAGTGTGAAGCATTTAATAGGGCAGCATCTGCAACCTTAAGCAAAAATATAAACTACAGCAGGACTTTCACTGGAAGACTTTCAGCCCAAATATTGCGTTCTAACAATACTCTGGACATAGCAGTCAGAAAGAAACTTTGGAAAATATCGGGGACCGGGCTTGGAGTTTGGGCCAAAAAGCGACTCCAGCAAATTTCTTTAAAAAGAATTAAGGACAAATTGTACAGAAAAACCGACACTTTTAAAAGGAACCGCCTTAGAAGAAGAGCTCTTATGGAATTTCAACACCGGGAGGTTAAGAAAAAACGAAACATAAACGAAATACAGGACTACATTAAAGGCGTGGCCAATGATGACAT
>CANUIF010000006.1:0-2500 GCA_948146395.1 Fragum whitleyi
CTCTCTCTTTATCTCTCTGTCTTTCTCTATCTCTCTCTGTCTCTCTCTTTTCTTTCTCCCTCTCTGTTTATTTGTGTGTACGGGAATGTTCCTGATGGATCCACCAGCCAAGCAACCCTCTCTTCCTCTCTCTCTCTCTCACTTTCTCTTTCCTCCCACTCTCTCTCTTTCCTTGTATGTGTGTTTCTGATAGAACTACCAGCATATTAACCCGCTCTTTCGCGCGCTCTGCTTTCCCCCTACTCTCTTTCTCTCTCTCTTTCACTCTCTCTCCCTCCTCTCTTTCTGTGTATGCGTGTGTGGTGTTTCTGATCGAACCATCAGCCATGCAACCTCTCATTCTCTCTCTCTTTCCCCCACTCTTTCTCTCTCTCTCTCTCTTTTCTGCGTAGGTGTGTGTTTTTGATAGAACCACCAGCCTAGCGCCTCCCCTCCCCCCTCTCTCTCTGCACTCACTCTCTCTCTTTCTTGTCTCTCTCTATATCTCCCGATCCCTTCACTTTCTCTATCTCTTTATCTTTGATTTGATGTGTGGTTCTGATAAAACCATCAGCCTAGCAACCCCCTCTCTCTCTCTCTCTAATTCTCCCACATTCTTTCTTTTTCTGTGTATGTGTGTGTGTTTTTATGGGACTTCCTGCCTAGCAACCCTCTCTGTATCGCTCTCTCCTTCTCCCTCTTTCTCTCTAACTTTCTCACTTTCTCTCCATCTGTCTCTCTTTTTCTGTGTATGTGTATGTGTGTTTGTAATAGAATCACAAGTCTGGCAACCTTCTCTCTCTCCCTCTCTCTCTCTCTCTCTCCTTCGTACTCTCTCTCACTCTCTTTCTTTCTTGCACTCTCTTTCTGTGAATGTGTGTGTTTTTGATAAACCACAAGCCTACTCACCCTCTCTCGCGCGCTCACTCTCCCCTTTCCCTCTTTCTCTCTTTCCCTATCCCTCTCTTTTTTGGTGTATGTGAGAGAGTGTTTCTGGTAGAACCTCCAGTCTAGCAACCCCTCTCTCTTGTCTATCTTTTTCATTCTCTCTCTATCTCTCTTTCTGTGAAGGTGTATTTTTGATAGAACCACCAGCCTATTAATCCTCTCCCTCACGGTCACTATCTTTTTTTTCCCTCTTCCTCTCGTTTTTCTCCCACTCTCTCTTCCTCTCTTTCCTTGTATGTGTGTGTGAGTTTCTGATAGAATCACCAGCCTATCATCCCCCTCTCTCTCTCTCCTCCTCGCTCTCTCTCATTATCTCTCACTCTTTCTCTGTGTAATTGTGTGTTTCTGATAGAATCACCACCCTAGCAACCCCCTTTCTCTCTCTCTCTCTCTCTCTCTCTCTCTCTCTCTCTCTCTCTCTCTCTCTCTCTCTCTCTCTCTCTCTCTCTCTCTCTCTCTCTCTCCCTCTCTCTCTCTCTCTCTCTCTCTCTCCATTTTCAATCTCTTTATCTCTGTTATATTGCGTTTCTGATAGAACCACCATCCAAGCAACCCTCGTTCTCTCCCTCACTCTCTCTATCTCATTCTCTCTTTCCAGTCTCTCTCTTTCTTTGTATGTGTGTGTGGTTTCTGAAAGAAAACTCTTCAACTCTCCTTCAACCTCTCTTTCTTTCTCTACTTCTCTCTCTCTACTTCTCTCTCTCTCATTCTCTCTCTCTCTTTCATTCTCTCTCTCTTTCATTCTCTCTCTCTCTCTCTCTTTCTCTTTCATTCTCTCTTTCTCTTTCATTCTCTCTTTCTCTTTCATTCTCTCTCTCTCTCTCTCTCTCTCTCTCTCTCTCTCTCTCTCTCTCTCTCTCTCTCTCTCTCTCTCTCTCTCTCTCTCTCTCTCTCTGTATTTATGTGTGTGTTTTGATAGAACCACCAGCAAAGCAACCCTCCCTCTTTCGAGGTTACTCTCTCTCTCTCTATCTCTCTCGCTTTTCCCACATTCTCTCATTTTCTGCATATGTCTGCATATGTCTGTGTGGGTGGTTTTGATAGAACTACCAGCCTAACAACCCTCTCTCTCTCTCTCTCGCTCTCCCTCTTTCTCTCTATCTGTCTCCCTTTTTCTGCATATGACTGTGTGTGTGTTTGTGGTGGAACCACCGGCGTTGTATTTTTCTGGCTTTCTCCCTCCCTCTATCTCTCTCTCTTTCCTTCCTACTCTCTCTCTATCTCTCTCTCGCTCTCTCTCTCTCTCTCTCTCTTTCTTTGAATGCGTGATTTTGATAGAACCACCAGCCTACTAACCCTCTCCCTCTCGGTCACTCTCTCTCTCCCACTTTCTCTCTTTCCCTCTTCCTCTCTTTTTGGGTGTATGGTTGTGTGAGTTTCTGATAGAACCACCAGCCTAGCATTCCCCCCCTCTCTCTCTCTCTCTCTGGTTTTTTTTTCTCTCTCTTTTCACTCTCTCATTATCTTTTTCTATTTCTGTATATGGATGTGTGCTTCTGATGGAGCCACCAGCCTTGCAACCTCTATCTCTTTCTCTCTCTTTTTCTCTCTCCTTTCTTACTCTTGCTCTCTC